>CAUYTI010021327.1:0-11372 GCA_963575145.1 Galago senegalensis
CCCAGCTACTTGGGAGGCAGAGGCAAGAGACTCGCTTGAGCCCAGGAGTTGGAGGTTGCTGTGAGCTGTAATGCCATGGCACTCTACCCAGGGGGACAGCTTGAGGCTCTGTCTCAAAAAAAAAAAAAAAAAAAAAAAAAATACCTTCGATCCTTGGCCTTCTCCTTCCAAAGCAAAACCCTACCTTTGCACAAATTCGCCTACCTCCTCTATGCCCTAACCTGAAACATTCGTTTTTGCTCAAGAAAAACACCCAGTTAGGCAGAATGGTAACAGGTCAAGTTAATAGTGAACAACTTTGAATTTACCCTCAACCGTGACCAAAATTATTCCTGAATTTCTCTACCATCCCCTTCTCCCATTCTCCATTATTATTTCATGCCTCTCTACCCCACTAAACTCTGGCTTCCTCCATCCCCTTAGCCTCAGTTCATGGTCACTACTCACACTTCATGAGGAACCCAGAGTCCATCGGGAGCCACCCACCCCTCATATTTCAACCACCAATCCTCCCTTCACAGCCACATTCTTCTTTATCCTTCTATTATGCTCCTGCCTTTCCCCTAATGAGAGTCGCATTTCTCCACATCTCCTCTGGATTGAATCTTCCTTCCACTCACGGCCTCGCTATATACACCACAGTGGGGGTTTTGTTGTTGTTTGTTTGTTTGTGTTTTAAGAGACAGAGTCTCACTCTGTTGCCCTCGGTAGAGTGCCATGGCGTCACTAGAGTGCTATGACGTCACAGCTCACAGCAACCTCCAGCTCTTGGGTATACACCACAGTGCTAAGGTGGATATCACAGAGTGCTTATGGGTAACTACCCAAGTAACTATGAATTATTTATATAATTTTTTTTTATTTGAGTCAGAGTCTGACTCTGTCACCCTGGGTAGAAAGCCCAGGCATCTTAGCTCACAGCAACCTCAAACTCTTGAGCTTAAGCAATCCCCTTGCCTTGGCTTCCCAAGTAGCTGGGACTACAGGCACATGCCACAATACCCCACTACTTTTTCTATTTTTAGTAGAGACAGGGTCTTGCCCTTGCTCAAGCTGGTCTTAAACTCCTAAGCCAGCTGATTCACTCACATTGGCCTTCCAAAGTGCTAGGATTACAGGAGTAACCACTGCACCCACCCTATATAATTTTCTTAACTGAGAATCTTTTATCTATCAAGTCAACATTCAGCCATCATTTGATTTTGGAAGAGGACTAGAAAATAAATTCAGGCTGGGCACAGTGGCTGACACCTACAATTCCAACATTTTTTGAGGCTAAGCCAGGAGGATCACCTAAGGCCAAGGTTCACCACCAACCTGGACAACATAGTAAGACTTCCATCTCTACAAAAAAAAAAAAGTTTTTTTAAAATCAGCTGGTCAGGCTCGGTGCCTGTAGCTCAGCGGCTAGGGTACCAGCCACATACACTGGAGCTGGCGGGTTTGAATCTAGCCTGGGCCTGCCAAACAACAATGACAACTACAACCAAAAAATAGCCGAGTGTTGTGGTGGGCACCTGTAGTCCTAGTTACTTGGGAGGTTGAGGCAAGAGAATCATTTAAGCCCAAGAGGTTGAGGCAAGAGAATCATTTAAGCCCAAGACAGCTTGAGACTCTGTCTCAAAAAAAAAGAAAAAAATCAGCTGGTCAGGCAGGGACACTCAAACCTCCGTGGTTAGAGCACCAGCCCCATGTAGCAGGGGTGGCAGGTTCAAACCCAGCCTGGGCCTGCTAAACTGAAATAAAATTTAAAAATAGCCTGGTGTTAGGGAGGTGCCTGTGGCTCAAAGGAGTAGGGCACTGGCCCCATATGCCAGAGGTGGCAGGTTCAAACCCAGCCCCAGCCAAAAGCTACAAAAAAAAAAAAATACCCAGGTGTTATGGTGGGCACCTTTAGTCCCAGCTACTTGGGAGGCTGAGGCAAGAGTATTACCTGAACCCAAGAGTTTGAGGTTGCTGTGAGCTAAGACGCCATGGCACTCTACCATGGATGACCAAGTGAGATTCTGTCTCGAAAAAAAGTTTAAATCAGCCGGTCATTGTGCTGCAGACTTATAGTCCCAACTACTTGGTAGGCTTAGGCAGGAAAGTTGCTTAAAGCCAGGAGTTTAATGATGCCACTGCACTCCAGCCTGGGTGGACAGAGTGAGACCCTGTCTCTAAAAAAAAAGAAAGAAAGAAAAAGGAAACTAAATTCTTCTCACCCAAGAAGCTGAGTGAGCCAAAATCGCAGAAAATAACTGTGTCGTGACTTGACAGGCCATATATCTCAAGCCTCTTCCGTAGCCAATTTTATTGTCACTAATTGTCACTGATTTTGCCTAAATCATAAAAGCTGAGTCAGAAAGGTTACCTCATCACTGATCTCTAAAAGAAGAGAGAATTTAAAAGGTGTCACGCGGTGTCGGAAAGGCTGGATGTGGGAGGACGCACCTCAGCAGAGCCACTTTCCTCCTCAGTGAATCACACAGTCAAATTACAGGAGAAAGTGACAGGAAGTCGGCTAAATTCCAATTCCCGGCATCAGAAGGTTGTTCATCAGCCCTGGGGCGGCAGTTCTCCCTTTGGCGAGGGCTGTTTCCTCCAATTAAGGCGCCCTGTGGGCCACCCAGCAAGACCTTTATTTTCTCCACGGTTATTAATCAGTGATCCAGTGCTAACGAGAAGATCTAGAAGTATGCAAATTCACTCTTGATTTCTTCTCCTCATCCCTCAGTCGGCCCGGAAAAGCTGGCTAATGAGGCGCCCTGGCAGACTAAGCCTAGGCCACCTAACAAGCTGGTGGCTCCTGCTCTTAATGATGGCTTCCAAATGCGGTATTTTTGTTTCAAATGCATAGGATCATGCAATATCCTAAAATACATGACTTTTCAGCAACTTTCTTGTAAAACTTTATCTAAATTAAACAATGTTAAAATTGAGTGACTAAATTACAATAAAACCAGAGAAATTCATGGCCAGTGGGGAATTCAAACCAGTTCCTACCCAATACCTGAGAACCTTTCTGTCTGTCTCCAGAGCCGGAGCTGCCATCTGTGTTTCTATCATCGAAACGTCATCTTGAGAAAGTTTCTTCACCCAATCACTCCACTGTGTTAGAATGACCCTTGTGGAATTGCTAATCTGATGATTTTTGATCTACAAACATGGCCATTTAATATGGTTCAATTTAAGACACAGATCTGGGGACTGGGAAGTCCAAGTTAGCTGACTTGGCTTCTGGTAAGGACTCTCTTTCTGGCTCAAACACAGAAATAAAGCTCTGGTATCTCTTCCTCTTCTTTTTTTTTCTTTTTGAGACTGAGTCTCAAGCTGTCACCCTGGGTAGAATGCCATGACATCCTAGCTCACAGCAACCTCCAACTCTTGGGCTCAAGCAATCCTCTTGGCTCAGTTTTTCTATTTTTAGTAGAGACAGGGTCTCACTTTTTGCTCAGGCTGGTCTTGAACTTGTGAGCACAAGCAATCCACCCACCTCAGCCTCCTAGGATTACTGACATGAGCCACCCATATGACCTCTTCCTCTTCTTATGAAGACACCAGCCCTATGAGACTGGGGCCCCATTTTTATGACCTCATTTAATTTTTTTTGTTTGTTTTTGAGACAGAGTCTCACTATGTCACCCTTGGTAGAATGCTGTGGCATCACAGTTCATAGCAACCTCAAACTCTTAGGCTTAAGCAATTCTCTTGCCTCAGCCTCCCAAGTAGCTGGGACTATAGGCGCCTGCCACAATGCCCAGCTATTTCTTATTGCAGTTATCATTGTTGTTTAGCTGGCCTAGGCCAGGTTCAAACCCTCCAGCTTTGGTGTATGTGGCTGGCCCATAACCACTGTGCTATGGGCACCAAGCCACCTCATTTAATTTTTAATACCATCCCATAGGCATTTGCTCCAGATACAATCACCTTGCCAGATAGAGCTTCAACATATGAATTTGGGGACATGAAATTCAGTACACAGCAGACTTCCTACTCTAATCTAAAGGCAGGAAATGTTTCCACATTAGGACCTAGTTTTACACTCTGGAAATGGTCTCCTAACTCATTAATCTACACAGCTCTGGCCCACAAAGTACTAACAATGTGACCTTGAGCAAATAACCTCTTTCTGTGACTCACATTGTCTCTGGGCCTCAGTTTTCCCATCTATAAAATGAAGAAATAATATTGGGTGCCATGTCATCCTATTAAGAGAATTAAATGAATTACTATTTGTCAAGTGCTAATCTGGCCCTTAATGTGTACAGGTTGGGAAACATTCTAAATATAAATCTATTTGTTTTTCAAAATACTGTCCAATGACAGAAAGTAAATAAAATAATTAGATTAAAATCATAGAAGACTATTCTGGGCCAGGTGCAGTGGTTCACATCTGTAATCCTAGCACTCTGGAAGGCCGAAGCAGGTGGATTGCTTGAGCTCAGGATTTGAGAACAGCCTGAGAAAGAGTAAGACCCTATCTCTACTAAAGAAAAAAAAATAGCCAGGTGTTATGGTGGGCACCTGTAGTTCCGGCTATTTGGGAGGCTAAGATAAGAAGATTGGTTTGAGCCTAGGAGTTTGAGGTTGCTAGCAACACCTGGCTATTTTTGTTTTTGTTGTTGTTGTTGTAGTTGTCATTGTTGTTTAGCAGGACCCGGCCGAGTTTGAACCAGCCAGCCTCGGTGTATGTGGCGAGTGCCATAACCACTGTGCTACAGGCGCCAAGCCACCAATCTGCATTTGTAAAAGTAGCTTTCATTAGTACTTTTGAAAAAATTATCATGTACATGCACTACCCTAGTTTTATCCAGTTAGTCCCCTCTGTCCATTTCCCTGGATCACTATGTCCCTTACATATGTGTGGCCTTGGGCATGGTCCACAGCCATGGAGTCTTCTCTCCTGTCTCTGTTACCTCCCAGCCCTGTTTCCCTTACTTCCCCTCTTTTCTTCCTGACTTGGACTACTCTTTCTTTTTCTTCTCCTTTCATACTACTGCAGGGCAGACTCTGGAGGAATTTAGATGACTGTGGTTGGCAGGATAGCACAGAAGACAGAGACAGAAAGGGAGAGAGAAGATGAAATAGTAACCTCTCCTGGCCATGCCCATCCCATCCTCACGTTCAGCCATCACTGTTGAAACTGGCTCCAGAAATTGCACTTCAGCAGTGAGTGTAACACCTTCTTTCAATCTTTCAGTCTTTTCTCAGGGTTCCTAATTTGCTTCCCTCCTCTGGGTTAATGATTTACTCTCAAAACTGCAGATGTGGAAAGGAATGAGAGGAAATAGTAAGGAAACAGAAGAGGCCACCCAGACAGTATCACCAGTACCTGTAAGCCATGCACCAGGCCAGGTATGACGCTTCCCTGGTCTGGTCTGTCTAGGAGGTTAGATGTCCAAAGTCAATGCTTTGTTGTCTTTAAACTTTGGGTCAGGGCAGCACCTGTGGCTCAGTGAGTAGGATGCCAGCCCCATATCCTGAGGGTGGCGGGTTTAAACCTCGCCCCGGCCAAACTGCAACAAAAAAATAGCCAGGCATTGTGGCAGGCACCTGTAGTCCCATCTACTGGGGAGGCTGAGGCAAGAGAATTGCCTAAGCCCAAGAGCTGGAGGTTGCTGTGAGCTGTGTGATGCCATAGCACTCTACCAAGGGCGATAAAGTGACACTTTCACTACAAAAAAAAAAAAAAAAAAAAAACTTTGGGTCAGGGGTTTTGTTTTCTCCTGACATAAGGCAGAGAAAGAGGGGGACTTATATAGATCAGCAGATCACGGCACCGTGTTTGTGTATAACCCATAGTCAATCTTAGCTATTTTTTTAAAATGTAGCTAATATCTGCGCTACTCTTGGATGTGAATTTCAAAAGTGGCTTTCATTTCTCAAGTATGTGGTAGAAAAAACAGGGTTGAGAATCCCTGCCCTAATTTATACTGTATTCACTTCACTTAGGAACATTCTTATTCCATTTCCTCCCCATCCCAATCGCTAGGATGTTTTTCTGACCTAATGACATCACTAACAATGGAAATTCTGTGAAGCGTGGAACCCGGGTGGGACATCTGGACTCCAGGGCTTTCATCCATATGTCAGGCATCCGCAGAGATCAAAACAGGAAATTCAGCCTCAGTGCTCAATTTTATATTTTCTTGTGAATAATTATTAATTTTAAAATTTGCCATGAAACACATCATACATGAGAAGAGGATGGAGAAGAGCATATCAAATATCCTGGTATCGTCTCTATCTCAGATCTCTATTTTTGGAGAATCTGAGTCACCAGGTATAGTTACAGACCCTGTGTGTCACTCTCCCATCTCATTAATCTCTTTCCCCAGAGGTAACAACTACCCTAATTTTGGAGTTCATCATTCCCATGAACATTTAAAATTTTAATTACATATGAATGCATGATTTTGTGAATAGTTCAACTGTGTTAATACTTTACATAAATTATATCACTTTGTAATTTTTTTTTGCTATCCATGTTAATACATGCAGCTCTAGTTTGTTCAATTGCTGTGGAATATAGTTTTTGTTGGAGATAGAGTCTCATTCTGTCGCCCTGGGTAGAGTGCTATGGTGTCATAGTTCACAGCAACCTCAAACTCTTAGGCTCAAGTGAGTCTCCTGCCTCAGCCTCCCAAGTACCTGGGACTACAGGCACCCACCACAGCACCCAGCTATTTTTAGAGATGAGGTCTCTCTGTGGCTTAGACTGGTCTCGAACCTGTAAGCTCAAGCAATTGACCTACCTCAGCCTCCCAAGTGCTGAGAGTACAGCCATGAGCCACCACACCTGGCCTGGTCCAGGGGTGTTTCTGACATACCCTTGAACATGTGCTGAAGGTGAGTATTAATAAAGGAAAGTGTTCATTATTTGAGGAAATCTAGCTGTTTAAAATCTTAACCCTTATTCCAATGAATGCTGATCTTAATTTGAAAACATACACACAGTCCATATTCTCTCTCCCTAAGAAAAAGGAATTTTCATGACTTCTTTGAAATAAAAACAACAATCAAGTTACTACTCCTCACTGTTGTTTTTACAATCAGAGAAGATGGCCCTGCAGACAGTGCCAAAGGACTGCACCACCTGCAGGCCAGTTTGCTGTGTTCACTGGTCAAGACCATAGACCAAGGCCAAGAGCAGTGGCTCACGTTTGTAATTCTAGCTTGTAATCTGGGAGACTGAGGTGGGTGGATCTCCTGAGCTCAGGAATTCAAGACCAGCTTCAGCAAGAGCAAGACCCCATCTCTGCTAAAAACATAAAAACTAGCTGGGCATTGTGGCAGGCACCTATAGTCCCAGCTACTTGGGAGGCTGAGGCAGGAGGATCTCTTGAGCCCAAGAGTTTGAGGTTGCTGTGAGCTAGCACACTCTGGCGCTCTAGCCTGGGGCAACAGAGTGAGAAACCATCTCCCAAAAAGAACAGATGATAGACTAGGTCGAATATGATGGTTGTGACAATTGTGACAAATACGTACAGATGCAGGCAAGGGAGAGATGACATATGACTGCTCCATCTCTTCCTTTGATGTAATCATTGTGATGATGAGTCCAGAGCACAGCTGGGTTTAATAAAGTGAACTCCTAGAAAAAAAAAAATCGAACCTCTCCCCATTCTTTGAGTATTCTTCCCTCCTATGCACAGGCTTCCAGGGTGAGACAGGAATGAAAACAAGGAGATAAAACAATTTCTTTATCAAGTCTCTCATTGCGATTTCTGGAAGGTAGTGTTAGAATGAAAAGGTCCCAGAGTCACAGCCACCTACAGGTGGAGGCCACGTGAGAAGCCATCTTTGTCCTCCAGCCATGCTGGCATTTTCCCCCACAGAAAGGGGCAACAGAGCCTTTCATTTCCATGAAATCCCATAACTAACAAATAATTGTGAACCACTTTATGAAGACCAAGTTGGGCAGCACAGAACTAATGGTAAGAATGTGTGTGCAGGGAAGAAGAGCCAGACTCCACATTTGGATGTTCAACTGCCCGCAGCTTTTAGGCCTCACTGCTTTCTCTTCCCATGTGCCCCACCCAGGGCAAGCTGATGAGAAAGCCTGAGCTCCCATGTCTGGCCCAGCCCTGCCCTGCCCAGGGTGGGGAGGGAGCACTCCCACCTCACCCCACACCAAAACCACAATTAACACCAGATCCATGGCCCTTCCTGGCCTTCTCTAGACACTTTAGACCTCCTTGAGAGGCCAGTCTTGTACTTTCCAGAGACTTCCATGATGTAAATAGCATACCTTTCCAGACCCTCCTGTGCACTTGTGGTGCCATCAGTCCCAGCATCTAAACAAAACTTTGAGGCTGGAGGATGTCCATCTGCCTCTGTGCAGGGATCATACCAGCAACAATAATTTACTCACTGTTACATTTACTACTATGTTTAAGAACCCAGCTACAGGCCAGCCACAGGGGCTCACACCTAATCCTAGCACTGAGGGAGGCCAGGACTCTCAAGAGTTCAAAATCAGCCTAAGCAAGAGCAAGACCCCATCTTTACTAAAAATAGAAAAGCTAGCCATGTGTTGTGGCAGGCTCCTATTGTCCCAGCTACTTGGGAGACTGAGGCAAGAAGATTGCTTGAGCCCAAGAGTTTGAGGTTGCTGTGAGCTACTGTGACACCACCACACTCTACTTGGGGTGACAGGGTGAAACTATGTCTCAAAAAAAAAAAAAAAAAGAATCCAATAGTAAAGACAATAACACAATACATGGCTCAGTGCCCATAGCACAGTGGTTACGGCTTCAGCCATGTACACCCAGGCTGGTGGGTTCAAACCCAGCCTGGGCCAGTTAAACAACGACTGCAACAAAAAAATAGCTGGGCATTGTGGCGGGTGCCTGTAGCCCCAGCTACTTGGGAGACTGAGGCAAGAAAACTGCTTAAGCCCAAGAGTTTGAGGTTGCTGTAAGCTCTGATGCCATTGCACTTTACCCAGGGCAACATAGTAAGACTCTGTCTCAAAAGAAAAATAAATAAATAACACAATGTAAAGGTGGCACACCTTTTGGGTGTGGGACACAACTACAAGAAGGACTCTACCTAACAAATGCAAATATTGAGCAGTGCCTGTGGCTCAAAGGAGTAGGGTGCCAGCCCCATATATTGGAGGTGGTGGGTTTAAACCCAGCCCCAGTCAAAAACTGAAAAAAAAAAAAAGAGAAAAGAAAAAAATGCAAATATTGTAACCTAATTATTTGTACCAACAATATTATTAATCTGTTTATTGTCATGATGCTCCAGAAGTGCCCAGATTCAAAAGATTTGGTCCTCCCAGGAAAATACCTACTTGGAAAGATTTTCCTAAATACCATGGTTTTGAGTAAGCATAGAGTGTCAATTTCTCTAATAAAAGCCATCATTCTTCTTTGTCTAGACAAAGCGTATATGGTGGGCTATTGTATGAGGAGAAGAAAACTGATGTACAATCAATTGATTACTAATTCATTCAACATCTATTTATTGGATGTCTATAATCAGATAGGCACTGTTCTGAACAACATGTACATAAAACAATGTGGGTGGGTGCAGCAGCTCACACCTATAATCCTAACACTCTGGGAGTTCAAACCAGGAAGATCACAGGAGCTCAGTAGTTTGAGACCAGCCTAAGAAAGAGCAAGACTCCATCTCTACCAAAAAGAGAAAAATTCACTGGGCATAGTGGTAGGCATCCATAGTCCTAGCTACTTGGGAGGTTGAAGCAGGGGGATCACTTGAACCCAGGAGGCTGAGGTTTCTGTGAGCTATGATCTATACTCTAGCCAGGGCAATGGAATAAGACTCTGTCTCAAAAAATAAATAAATAATAAAACCATTAAGACAAAAATTTTCTGCCCTTATGAAACTGATATCCTAGTAAGAGGAGGTAGGAAAAAATAATAATGGAAGAAATGCAACAGAGTAAGAGAGGAAAAGTCGTAGGGCAGAAGTGGAAAAGTGGAAATTTGAAACAGAGGAGTTTGGTTTCATATCTGTTGTTCACCAAATACATTTGGCTTTGCATCTCTAGGCTTGGGCTAGGACTGTGCTTCCCTATCATATTGAAATAAAGTATAGTCATATTACTTGCTTTGGCCATTGGAATGTGAACAGAAATGATATGTGTGATTTCTGGACAGAAGCTTTAAGAACAGTGCATGATTCTCCACAACCCTTCCCATTGCTGAACAATTGTGAAGGACCAGATCACAAGGAAGCTTCTCTCAGCCAGAATCACTGCTGATTCCATGATGAGCCAAAGCCCCTCCCAACCTGAATTAGATACTTCATGTGAGCTACCTGCTGGTTAAGCTAGTGAGGTTTTGGCATTTTTGTTACTGCAGCATAACCTGGCCTGCACTAACTGATGCAAGTAGGCAGGGTAGACCTCACTAAGATGACACATGATGGTGGCTTGGACTTGAGTGACAATAGCAGAAGAGATGAGAAGTCATCAGAATCTGTATATATTTTGATACATATGTACACATAGAAGAGTTGAGTTCTACATGGCTGAAAATGTGAGACCAATTACAGCCCACAACATTGGTTCCAACAGTATGTCAGAAACATCTTGTGTAAAGAGAAACTCTAGGGGAGTTCTGGTAACAGTTTGGGAGAAAATAACCTACCTGGTAAGTCTAAAACAGCATAGGCAATCTGATAAATAGTAAAAGCGGAAAAGAGATTTTACTGTCTGCAGTTAACGTTTCCTACTTGTACCATGGAGCACTATTGCCCTCTAGTGATAAAAGAGAAAATGAACTTAAAGAAAAGCAGACAGTGACAACCAATGCTACTAGGAAATACACATTTTGAAACTTGGGGTTGTCTTTGTGCCATGACAGGTCGATTTGATAACAAATTTTGAGTGGGAGATACCATGAGCAATTATGGATCAGAGAAGGTAAAATCTGGCATTGGGGTGGGCACAGTGGTTCACACCCGTAAATCCTACTACTTTGGTAGGCCAAGGTAGGATTGCTGGGGGCCAGGAGTTCAAGATAACCCTGAACAAGAGCAAGACCCTTGCTCTACAAAAAACAGAAAAATTATCCAGGTGTGGTGGCAGGTGCCTGTAGTCATGCCACTCGGGAGGCTGAGGCAGGAGGATTGCTTGAGCCTAGGAGTTGGAAGTTGCTGTGAACCATGATATCATCATGCACTCTAACCTGGGAGGCAGAACAAGACCCTGTCTCACCGGCTAAGGCACCAGCCACGTACACCTAAGGTGGAGGGTTCAAATCCCCAGCCTAGACCCGCCAAACAACAATGACGGCTGCAACCAAAAAATAGCTGGGCGTTGTGGCGGGCGCCTGCGGTCCCAGCTACTTGGGAGGCGGAGGCAAGAGACTCGCTTGAGCCCAGGAGTTGGAGGTTGCTGTGAGCTGTAATGC
>CAUYTI010021330.1:0-14592 GCA_963575145.1 Galago senegalensis
CACAGGCGCCCACCACAACGCCGGCTATTTTTTGGTTGCAGCCGTCATTGTTGTTTGGCGGGTCCGGGCTGGGGATTCGAACCCACCACCTTAGGTGTATGTGGCTGGCGCCTTAGCTGGTTGAGCTATAGGCGCCGAGCCTTTGGCCCAAACTCTTAAGAAAACGCTCCCTGAGAAAGTGGCTGGCTCTCAGCTGGGAGAGACACGTATGGGGAGTGCTGATGCTCTCCTGGTTAAGTCTGCAGATTGTACCGCAGATGCCTGCTCTGTGAAGGCTCCCCTTCCCCTTCTTCAGTGACCTCTTTCCTCCCTGCCACATCACGGCCTGTGGCAAAGAAGGCCACACATGTGGCTGGTGGGGTGGGAACTTACAAGGCCTGCACTCAGCCCGGCAACTCCCAGGAGCCTGTGTGGAGTTGCTGGTCCCTTCTGCATGGTCTGGCCTCAGCCCCCCTTGCTACCCTACTACCACCCCTTCTCCTAATCCTGGTGCTCGGTGGAGGCTGCTCCAGCCTGCTCCCGCTGGATCCTGGATCCTCCTGGACTGCTTTCCTGTGTACCCAGTGGGCCCAGGTGAGAGGATGCAGAGGCCTCATTCCCAAGCCATGCTACTCATGTATACATTATGCATCCTTATTTTTTCCTGAAAATTCTGGGCAAAAGCCTAAGGCGTAGTGGCTCACATCTGTAATCCTAGAACTCTTGGAAGCCAAGGGAGATGGATTGCCTGAGCAAGAGGAAGACCCTGTCTCTAAAGCTAGCCCGGTGTTGTGGCTGGTGCCTATAGTCCCAGTTACTTGGGACTCTGAGGCAAGAGAATCACCTGAGCCCAAGAGTTTGAGGTTGCTGTGCGCTATGACACCATAGCACTCAATCAAGGGCGACAAAGTGAGACTCTTGTCTCTTAAAAAAAAAAAATTGTCAAAAATGTGTGCATTATACACAGGAAAGTATGGTACTCTTGGACATCCTTTATTTGTAGTTAATTAGCTTTTTTATTATGTCTTGAAAGTCTGAAAAATTTTCATTTATTCCAAAGAAAACTTGATTATAATGTTTTACTTCATATAAAATTTAAGAGTTTTACATGTAGGTAATGTGGTTCTATCTCCAATCTGTACCATTCTTATATTATTTAAAATAGGAAATATGCATATAAATGTCATGCTGAATTAATGAAGGACTTTCAGTGTCTTGGTTTCCTGCAGGGTATTCACTGTTTGTTGGGATTATTTTTAACTATTTCGCCTAGATTTCCAATCAGATTTTAATGTTCTATGAAATTACGTTTTTTTGCATTCCCTCTCAAGTGAGTACTTTGACACTAGAATCATGCCTTGATGATACTGAAAACTAACATTCCAATGCTAATGTGGTAGATTTGTTATGTTTTTTTAAAAATAAGTTAATTGCTATTTAACTGTATGATTTTATAAAATGTATTACAGGTTCTTGCACGCATTGCGAATGCCACAAGGCCAACGATTCATCTGTGTGAGATTGTGAATGAACCCCAGCTGGAAAGACTGCTATTGCTTTTGGTTGGAACTGACTTCAACAGAGGAGATATATCGTGGGGTGGTGCTTGGGCTCAGTATTCCTTGACTTGTATGCTGCAGGATATTTTAGCAGGTTTGTCGGGATTTATTATTTCATAGGGTATGTCAGAATTAGCTGATAATTGCTATACTAAGGAATCTTTTTTTTTTGAGACAGAGTCTCACTGTGTCACCCTTGGTAGAGTGCTATGGTGTCATAGCTCACAGCAACCTCCAACTCTTGGGCTTAAGCAATTCTGTTGCCTCAGCCTCCGAAGTAGCTGGGACTATAGGCGCCTGCCACAATGCCTGGCTGTTTTTTGGTTGCAGTTGTTATTGTTGTTTGGGAGGCCTGGGCTGGATTCAAACCCCCCAGCTCCCGTGTATGTGGCCAACGCCCTAGCTGCTTGAGCTGCAGGCGCTGAGCCATTATAAGGCTCTTTTGATAAATAAATGAGTTGGTATAATTACATTAACTGTGAATGATTGCATTAACTCGGTGTACATATGCATTTTGTGTTTTATACTATTTACTTGACTTTGGCATTTGAAGGTAATGTGGTGAGTCCTAGCATTCATTCCATGGGGACTCATTTGCCTCTGATTCTTTTACAATTGGTAGAGCAGGTATTTTGTCATTCTATAAATGGGAGGAAAAAATCTGGTTTAACGTGTTTCATTACTGTCTGTTTAAATTATTAAAGCAGTTAGGACTGTTTCCTTGTGTATAGGAGAATTGTTGGCTCCGGTAGCTGCAGAAGCCATGGAGGAAGGAACAGGAGGTGATGATGTAGGAGCGACAGCTGGTGATTCTGATGACTCCCTTCAGCAGTCCTCAGTTCAGTTGCTGGAGACGATAGACGAGCCTATAACACAGGATATAACAAGTACGTTTTACAATTGCGTTTTAAGAGGTTTTCGGTTTTTCTATTAAAAACAATTTTAGAAATTTAGAGGTGGTTTTTATATTTTTCTATTAGGTATTTGTCCTTGTAAACTATGTGATTTATTTTCCTGATAAATTTTGTCTTGGTTCTCTGAAGGGCATTTCTTTGTTAACAA
This sequence comes from Galago senegalensis, assembly GCA_963575145.1. Lineage (NCBI taxonomy): Eukaryota > Metazoa > Chordata > Mammalia > Primates > Galagidae > Galago > Galago senegalensis. Next base: position 2,601 of record CAUYTI010021330.1, read on the forward strand.
AGTGGTAGCTGTTTATTATGTCCTGATTATTTTGATGCAGTATGATTTGGCTATATTAAAATACAAATGTAAAAATTTAAAGATATGCTATGGCACAGATATCAAGCTGGGCTTTTGTTCTTTAGATACAGCTAGCATTTTAATGGAGTTTTTTGGTGCTTTGTTTGTTTTTAAAAATAGTATTTGTAAATTAGCATTTATAATCCTTTGTGATCTGGAAACTGATTTGGTTACCACCATGTGCATGTTAGCTCCTGTAGTTATTTGTGACCATTTGTCATTTTATCCTTCCCTCCTTGTCATCCCTTCTCTCCCCTGTGCTCCATTCCCTCTCCTCTCCTTCCTCTCTCTTTTCTCCTCTCCTTTCCTCTCTCCTCCGGTCTCCTTTTCTTCTTCTCTCTTTTCCTTTCCATTTTTCTTCCCTTTTCCTTGACAGAATCTTGCTCCATTGCTTGGGCTAGAGTGCCATGGCTTCAGCCAAGGTCACAGCAACCTCAGACTCCTGCCCTAGACTCTTGTATTGTATTTAAGCAGTCCTCCTGCCTCAGACTCTTGAGTAGCTGGGATTAGAGACATATGCTACAATATTGGCTGATTTTTGTCTTTTTAGTAGAGATGAGTTCTCGCTCTTGCTCAGACTGATCTGAGCTCAAGCAGTCCACCCATCTTGGCCTCTTACAGTGGCTAGGATTTTGGGTGTAAGCCACCATTACTGGTCCATTTGTCATTTCTTAATCTTACAGATGGTATTCTTTTTATCTGGTATAGACTTCCTGCTCGTATATGGATGATGAATTCCTCCTTATGGTTTACATAAAACCTGCCTTCCTCAAAGAAGCTTTTTTTTTTTAAATCATTACCAGCAGAGTTGGGGACTGTACTGTCTGTACTGCCCTTGTGACTGTCTCTGGTAGCATATCATGGTGTAATCAGTTTTATTATAGTACACTGCCACCTCTAATCTTCTTTTATTCAGGGGAGATTTGCTTCATTAATCTTTCTGAATATATACGCAAACCATACTGCTAGACTTTCTTTTTCTTTTATTTTTCTTTTTATTGTTTGGGATTCATTGAGGATAGAAAGAATTAGGATTCACTGTAATGGATTACATATTGGATATAATAGAATCATATTTATTCTAGAAATGTTAATTTTTTTTTCTTAAACTATTACAGCAAGGTCTTGCAGTGGGGAAGAGAGATGGGGCTCGGCTCCCAGTGACTATCTTTAATAACAAAGTTTATGCAGCTTGATTCAATAAGTATATGGTGGTCTTTTCCCTAGGAAAGTCAATATCAATTGCATTGATGCGTTTTTTTAAATTATAAATAATACCTGTAGGTGTGCTCTTCACCCAGGTGGTGCCCACTGTATCTATCCAGTAGGTGTGAATTTACCCATCTCTTCCTTTCCCCTACCCCCAGCTTGATTTTCATCAAGATTTACTTCCATATGTGCACTTCAGTGTTGATCAGATAGTTTCAGTGTCGTGTTGAGCACATGTATTTGTTTTTCCCTCTTTGGGATACTATGCTTAGAAGAATGGCTTCCATTTCTCTCCAGGTTATCCAGAAAGATACTAGTTCACCATTTTGTTTATGGCTGAGTAGTATTCCACAGTATGCACACCCCCTGTTTTACTGATCTGTTCATTTATTGGTAGTCACGTGGGTTGTTTCCATGTCTTTGCAATTGTGAATCGTGCTGCTATAAACAATCGACTGCAGGTGTCCTCTTTATAAAATGACATTTCTCCCTTTGGGTATATACTCAGCAGTGGGGTGGCTGGATCAAATGGTAGGTCTCCTTAATGTTTTTGAGGTATCTCCATACAGTTTTCTTTGGAGGTTGCACTGTTTTCTAATCCACCAGCAGTATGGTGGATTACAGCTTTATTTTTCTCCTCATTTTCTTCCTCCTCCTTTTCTTTTTTAGACAGAGTCTCTCTGTCACCCAGGATAGAGTACAGTGGTGTCCTTGTAACTCACAGCAGCCTCAGACTCTTTGGCTCATGTAGTTGTCCTGCTTGAGCCTCCTGGGTAGCTGGAATTGCAGCCACATGCCACCATGCCTACTAATTTTTAATGTTTATGGTAGAGATGGGGTCTCCAACTCCTGACCTTAAGCTGTCCTCCCACTTAGGCCTCCCAGAGTGCTAGGATTGTAGGTGTGAACCACTTTGCCTAGCCTGTATTGTTCATTATTGTGTGCACATCTGTCAGTGCTTAATTCTTAAGTGAGAAATTTACTTTTTCTCTAAAAAAAATAGGTATCTGTTACATGCAAGCAAAGTAATTTCAACGTATCAGCTAAGTTTCATGTAGTATGTTCCACCAGTAAAATAACTTTTAATTATTTGAAGCTACACCACCTCTCTCTTTGGAAAAAGATAAAGAAATTGACCTAGAACTACTCCAAGATCTAATGGAAGTTGACATTGATCCTTTAGATATTGATTTGGAAAAGGATCCTCTTGCAGCCAAAGTTTTTAAGGTATGATATAGTAGAATACTCTTTGCAGTTAAGAGCTTTCATCTTACACTTTTGGCCTAATAATTATTTAAAAGGAAATATATGTACATAAATATCACTTAATGCAACCTTTTATTCAGCATATTCAAAATGTATTAAGTTGCTGTAGGTTTTTGGTTTTTTTCTTGAGAGAGGACCCCAAGCTGTTGCCCTGGATAGAGTGCCATGGTGTCACAGCTCACAGCAACCTCAAACTCTTGGGCTTAAATGATTCTCTTGCCTCAGCCTCCAAAGTAGCTGGGACCACAGGCGCCCGCCATAACGCCCAGCTATTTTTTGGTTGTAGTTGTCATTGTTTGGCAGGCCTGGGGCTGGATACGAACCTGCCAGCTCTGTTGTATGTGGCTGGCCTTAGCTGCTTGAGCTACAGGCGCCAGGCCTGCTGTAGGTATTATAGTATTTTTAATAAAATGCCAATGGACTAATATAAACTTAGATCTTTTTTCAGTAATGTAGCTACTAACAATTATCTTATAGCAATAGGAACCATTATTAAGTGTGTAGAAGTATAGTTATGAGTCAACAGCATTTTAGGCAGTCATTTAAACGCCATCCAAGCTGAGTTCATTGTAGCTTGTATTTCTGTGTTAGCCTCCATTTCTTCTAAGGCACATACACCTGTAATAATACTTCATAGGTGTATTGTTTTTTGGTGTGTAGGATATTTTATTAGGGATACTCATTGTATCAGTTTTTAAAGATATTTCTAGATTTTTGCCAGAAAATGAGAATATTACTATATACATTCTTGTATATCATTAAAAGTACAAGTGAGTTTTAGAAATTTAAAGGGTGGGGAAGAATGTTTATTTTGTAGTCTTGTTTGACTTTAGAAAATGTGAATAATGTGTCACTCAGTGAAGAGACAAAAATAAACCATGTTTTTCCCATTCTTTTAAGCCGATAAGCAGTACATGGTATGATTATTGGGGTGCTGATTATGGCACCTACAATTACAACCCTTACATTGGAGGTCTGGGAATTCCTGTAGCAAAGCCACCAGCAAACACAGAGAAGAATGGATCACAGACTGTTAGTGTTTCAGTGTCTCAGGGTAAGTGGATATTTATTTTAAAGCATGTAGTATTCTTAATAAAAGTCCCAGGTTTACGTATACTCTATATCTTGAGAAATTGAGACACTGTATTACACCTGTGTTACGCGTGCCATTCAGAGCTGTTCTTCTGTCAGTCAGAGAGGAGCTTCCACTTATGGTGTGTGTGTGTTTCTATCTCCAAATAACATCTAGCAGAAGCTTTTCATAGGATGGGATTAGTAGTGATTTTAATTAATTCTTCTTCTTCTTTTATTCATTTATTTTTTTGAGACAGAGTCTCACTCTGTCACTCTCAGTAGAGTGCCATGGCATCACAGCTCACTCCAACTCCTGGGCTTAGGGCACCCTCCACAGCGCCTGGTTATTCTTTTTGTTGTAGTTTGATCGGGGTTGGGTTTGAACCTGCCACCCTCGGTATATGGGGCTGGCACCCTACTACTGAGCCACAGTCTCCACCCTGTTTTAATTTCTTTAAAAATAAACTTTTATTTATAAATAGAAAAAAAACACATTACATATTTTTTACTTCTCTAGTCATATAAAATATATCAGGCTTTTTATCTGTTAAAATATTTTGTAAAATTTTGAAATCGTTTCATACTTACTGGATTGTTTTGAGTACAATGCAGAGAATGTTTGTTATCTGGGATCATTTAAATTGGTAATTTTATTTAGTTATTTATTTATTTATTTATATATTTTGAGACAGAGTCTCACTGTGTTGCCCTGGGTAGAGTGCCTGGCATCACAGCTCACAGCAACCTCTAACTCTTGGGCTAAAGTTATTCTCTTGCCTCAGCCTCCCTAGTAGATGGGACTACAGGCACTTGCCACAATGCCTGGGTATTTTTTTGTTGCAGTTGTCATTGTTGTTTAGCAAGTCCAGGCCAGGTTCCAACCTGCCTACCTCGGTATATTGGTAATTTTATTTTATTTTGTTTTGTTTACTTTACAAAGCAGAACATTGTTCTACATAAGTATCTCAAGAATCATAGTCTCTCAAAATTAGGAAATTGCCATTACTCTCTAACACTAAGAGCTCATTGAAATTTTAGTACTTGTCCAAATAATGCTTTTTTATGCATAAAGACCCAGTGAAAAATCATGCATTGCATTTGTCACGTCTCTTTAGTCTTGTTCAGTCTGCAGTAATTCCTCAGAGTTGACTTTTTATTTTGAGACGAAATCTCACTATGTCACCCTCAGTAGAGTGCCATGGCGTCACACCTCATAGCAACCTCCAACTCCTGGGCTTAGGCTTCTCTTGCCTCAGCCTCCCAAGTTTCTGGGACTACAGGTGGCTGCCACAATGCTGGGCTATTTTCTTTCTTTTTTGAAACGAGTATCACTGTGTCACCTTCAGTAGGTTGCCCTGGCGTCACCTCACAGAAACCTCAACCCTTGGGCTCAAGTGATTCTCTTGCTTTAGCCTCCCAAGTAGCTGGGACCACAGGTACCTGCCACAATGCCTGGCTATTTTTTTTTTGCAATTGTTCAGCTGGCCTGGGCCAGGTTCGAACCTGCCACCCTCGGTGTATATAACTGGCGCTGTAACCACTGTGCTGTGGGTGCAGAGCCCATATTTTCTTATTGCACTTGTCCTTGTTGTTTAGCTGGCCCAGGGCCGGGTTTGGACCAGCCAGCCTTGGTGCATGTTCCTGGAGCCATTACCACTGTGCCACGGGCACTGAGCCATATTTACCTTAGTTTTGTTTTGTATGCTATTTTCTTGTGTTTAGAGTCAGGTCATGAATCTTGGCCGGAAAGTCCCAGAGGTAGTGCACATTTTGTTTCCTTTCATCTGAGTAAGTGAGCCATGATTTTGCCTGTTCACTACCGGATGTGTTAAGTTTAATTGCTTGATTAAGGAGGGGTCTGCCACGCTTCTCCTTCCCCCTTTGTAAAATGTTTCTAGGGGGTGGGGTAGCAGAGTAGTGCCTGTAAACTATATGAATACTTTGTTCCTCTCCAGATTACTTTTTTAAATGTTTAGTAATTTATTCATTTGGTTTTGAGTGTGCTCATGATTTCCCATTTTATTCAGTGGGGTGTATAACATTGTTATGTATTTGTTTCTATTTTGTTAAAATGTAAATAACAGTAATCTTTTTAACCATTTTTTGGTGTATATATAGATCACAATCATTAAGTACACTCACAGTACTGTCTTTATGTTTTTATTGATGTTCAGAATGTCCCAAACTTGATGAGCAGGATCACCCTTAATGTGGTCTCAGGCTTTTGACACATCCTCGTGATTCTTTGAGCCCTTGCTTGTTCTCTAGGCTCATCATTTATTTTACCTGCTCCATTCTGGGAATTAGCCACTTACCTATTTTTACATATCCATTACTGTAAGGAGTACAGTAGTTCAAAACTTTTGAAAGCAGAGATTGGCTTAAATCAAAATTTGGGTACTAGATAGACTTGTTGCTTTCTATTAACTGCTTCCATACCTGAGAGAGAGAGAGAGAATGCACAAGTGAGCACACAAGTTTTCACCTGTCTGCGTTTCTATATCAATTTTTATATATTGAATGTGATGAGTTCACATGAGTGTATCTGGTAAACTAACCCCTTCGGGTTCATTTTAGTGATCTCCCTTCTCTATTTATCTGCCTGCTTTTTGGCAGTGAGAAACTTGGCTCTCATCCCTAATATATTTGCTTGCATTGCATTGCTGTGGGTGTGATCTGCCTGTTCTGTGTAACTCCTCCCGTTTCTGACCTCCTTTCTGCGGGCGTGCTCCCCTGCTGTAGCTCCAGTTCTACATGTCATGTTGTTCCTGTGTAAGGACATACTTCTCACTCTCTTTTGGGTTCAGATGTTGACATTTTATTATAGGAAGTAGAACATGAGTAATGATTATCACTTAAAATTTTTTCTTTCAATTGCTTTTTGTAGCCTTAGATGCTCGTCTGGAAGTTGGACTTGAACAACAAGCGGAACTTATGCTGAAAATGATGTCTACCCTGGAGGCAGATTCCATTTTACAGGCGTTAACAAATACATCTCCTACGTGTAAGTAAAATGAGCGTTTCTAGAGGATTGCAGTGAATGATTTATCTACTGATAATTCTCAGGTACACAGATCTAGGATAGATTTTAAAATTTCATGTTTGGTCTGAGGGACTTAAGTACATATTACCCCTCTTCCTCTAAGTAGCAAGTTAAGAAGAATTAAGTAAAAGGATTAATGAATGGGAGGAAGAGCTTCAAAGTACCTCCATGTAGTGATGTCAGTGTAGGCCAGAAACCTGACCTTTTTGTTATGTTGTGGTGAGGTTATTGATTACTAGGAACCCTGCATGCACTATATCCAAATTTATGATGAAGTGGATGTTTTTTAGTAACATCTTTATCATCCTTAAGGTCTGGGATGGAAGACATGGGGCAGAGGACAGCCAAATGAGCCTGTTAGACTGGATCCCAGAAGTGAGGGGATTAATTACCTGATTCTCTATAGAAAAGGAAGGCAACCTTTTCATAACTAGCTAATAGTAAATATTTTAGGCTTTGCTCATCATATTGTATGTGTTGGAACGACTCAACTGTGATTTGGTAGCACCCATTTCAGTAGAGAAATTTGGTCTTTTAAATCTTCCTTTGTTAAGTTGAATTCTTTTGGTTTTCCATATTCATTTATTTCTTGCTTTAGAAAGTATAGAAAAGGGGGGAAAAACAAGAAGGAATGATCTAGTTTTCTATCATCTTAATGTTGATGTACTATTTAATATTTTTGTAGCTAATCTCCCAGGTAATTGGGTTTGTATGGTTCTACCTCTGCATGATTAGAGATAACTCAGCATTCCCTGAAGTAGCCCTTTTCTTTGTTAAACAACATTTCTGATTTCAAAAGTTTATTAGAGGATGCTTTTGAAGTTAGTTTGCTTCTCAGTTTTCTTTTGATTATGCTGCATACACCTTTTAGCATATTGTTCTCTTTTTAGTATAATGTTCCCTTTTCAGGATAATGTTCTAGATATATGAAAACCCTTTCTTAACACTACTGGTTTTCTCTGCTCCTCCTGGGTATGTTTTTATGTGATTAGTTTGGTGTATTAACTGAGCATCAGACATTTGCTTCTCAGATGACTCTGATGTGCAAAGTTAAGAATCAGTAAACTAGAAATTAGATTACTGTGAAACTGTCTTCTCCGTACTTAACATTCTTTTTCTTTTCCTTTTCCTTTTCCTTCTTTATTAATATGAAAAAAATACAGTTAGAAATTCCTAGAGAGTAGGTTCTTGGCTTTGTTGGGTAAATTCTATGAGTTTTATAGGTTTTCTTTATAGTGATTATCTTAAAAAGAGTGTTATAAAGACAGTTTTTCAAATATAGCTTTCAACCATTTTAAAGAATGTAACTTTAGTTTTTTTTTTTAAAAGTTTTTACCTATTTTTACATACTAGTAACCAGTTACTATATGTACTGAGACTTAACTTCTTACTATGTTTAATTTTCAGTGTCACAGTCTCCCAGTGGAACAGATGATTCACTTCTAGGGGGTTTACAAGCTACAAACCAAACCAACCAGCTTATCATACAGTTATCATCAGTCCCAATGTTAAACGTTTGTTTCAACAAACTTTTTTCCATGCTTCAAGTCCATCATGTTCAGGTATGACTGTAGGAGAAAGGGTATGTTTGTTCCTTTTATTGCTAGCTTAGTAAAAAATGAAAACTAAGTGAGAGGATCGTTCTGAACTGGAGGATTCTTTATTATACTCAAGTGGAAAAATATTAGAAATACTTTACCAAAGTAATCACAACTCTCTTATATGCTGTAAAGCTTTATTCATTAGTATAATTCTTACTATTGTATATACAAATTTCTGACTTAAAAGACTTGAATCACCTATTATGATTTTTTTGGTTTGTTTGTTTTGTTTGAGACTCACTTTATCGTCCTTGGTAGAGTGCTGTGGCATCATAGCTCACAGCAACCTCCTACTCCTGGGCTTAGGTGATTCTCTTGCCACAGCCTCCTGAGTAGCTAAGACTATAGGCACTCACCACATTCCCAGCTATGTCTTGTTGCAATTTGGCCGGGGCTGTGTTTGAACCCTCCACCCTCAGTATATGGGGCTGGCAAGGGGCTACCCATTGAGCCACAGGCACCACCCCACCTATTATGATTTTTAAGATCTTTTATATGAGGTATAAGTTTTTATTCAGTTAAATTCTGTTTCAAAAATTTTAAGGTAGATTTAGTTTGTTCGGCAACTGAATTGAAGTAAGTATAGGAAGAATTTTTTTTTTTTTTTTTTTTTTTTTGAGACAGGGCCTCAAGTGTTCCCCTGGGTAGAGTGCTGTGGCATCTTAGCTCACAGCAACCTCCAACTCCTGGGCTCAAGCGAGTCTCCTGCCTCAGCCTCCCAAGTAGCTGGGACCACAGGCGCCCACCACAATGCCTGGCTATTTTTTGGTTGTAGCTGTCATTGTTGTTTGGTGGGCCCAGGCTGGATTTGAACCCTCCACCTTAGGTGTATGTGGCTGGCACCTTAGCCACTTGATCCAGAGGCGCCAAGTCGGAAGAATTTATGATTCCTTTTTTTTTTTTTTTTAGTGCAGTTTTTGGCCGGGGCTGGGTTTGAACCCGCCACCTCCAGCATATGGGGCTGGTGCCATATTCCTTCGAGCCACAGGCACTGCCCGAGTCGGAAGAATTTAATAGAAAAAAATTTTTTTCTCAGGACAAGGATTTAAACCTAAGATAACTTGTTGAAATGGTGTTTCATAACAGGGTTGTTTTTTATTGTCAATTTTCATTCTTTTTCAGTTGGAGTCACTTCTCCAATTGTGGCTCACATTGAGCCTGAATTCTAGTTCATCTGGAAGCAAAGAAAGTGGAGCAGACATATTTTTATATAATGCTAATCGAATACCTATCATTTCATTAAATCAAGGTAAGATTTATTAGGAGGAAAATCATTATAAATAACAAGTTTAAAATGCAGTGATTAGCTTAAAATATACTCAGTCTTTGCCATTAGGGTTAAAATGTTTCTGGTGGGGGGGAAAACCTTTTTTATATTCAATTTATTAATTAGAAGGAAAGAGAACAGAAAACTCTGTTTTAGTTATTTTATGCCTGTGGGCAGTTAGAATTCTCAGTGTTCTCTTAATGTTTACATCATATTTTCTTAAACATTTTTCTTATTTATAGCCTCTTCTGTTGCAACATAAATTTGCTTTTATTTAATATGAATGAACCCCACCCCTGTGATTTGGTCAGCTGGAGAAAGTTGTTGATTTCTTGTAGAAGTTATGTTACCTGCCCCATGGCACATAACAAGCTCATGGGAACGGTAGGAATGCAATAATCTTCAACAGGAAAAGAAGTAGACTTCAGTATGGGCTATAAGAATCTATTTTTGTTATATTTTAAGCATCTATTATATATAAATATATAAATATATATATATATAAATATATAAATAGCATCTATTTCTGGTGTTTTCTCCCTAAAGTGGTATATCTCGTATCTGGTTCAGCTCTTAAATGGTCTTCCAACCTTAGTGACAGCTTCACTGGCTCACGAATTCTCTCATCTGTGCATTGTTTTTGCACCAGCCACCCCTGCTTTATTCTATAGATTTTTGTCCTTTCCGCTGTAGTATTAATAATTATTACTTTGCTCTCATCTCTTTTTAATTTTGTTACTAATATTAAATATATAAGAAATACAGGAGTGAAAATATAAATATTCCTTATTATGAATCTGAACAGCATTCTACTTCCCAGTTGCCTTAATGTTATAGTATTTTTTTGTTTATCTTAAGTAGTACCTGTGTAGGATCCATACATTTGATTTAATTACATTTCTCAAGACCCTCTTAATCTGAATCATTTCCCACTTAAAAAAAAATCTCCTCTAGGCTTGGCGCCTGTACCTCAAGCAGCTAGGGTGCCAACCACATATCCCGGGGCTGGCAGGTTTGAACCCAGACCAGGCCTGCCAAACAACAATGACAACTACACCCAAAAAAATAGCCAGGCATTGTGGCGGGTGCCTGTAGTCCCAGGTACTTGGGAGGCTGAGGCAAAAGAATCACTTAAGCCCAAGAGTTGGAGGGTGCTGTGAGCTGTGATGCCACGGCACTCTACTCAGGGCGACAGCTTGAGACTCTCGCAAGGAAAAAAAAAATCCTTGGCTCTGCACCTGTAGCTCAGCAGCTAGGGCGCCAGCCACATACACCAGAGCTAGTGGGTTTGAACCCAGCCTGGGTCTGCCAAACAACAATGACAATTACAACCAAATAATAGCCAGGCATTGTGTCAGGCATCTGTAGTCCCAGCTATTCTGGAGGCTGAGGAAAGAGAATCGCTCAAGCCCAAGTGTTTGAGGTTGCTTTGAGCTGTGATATGACCGCACTCTACCGAGGGTGACATAGTGAGACTCTGTCTCAGAAAAAACAAAAATCTCCTCGGAAAGCCATTTATCAAACAAGTTTGGTTGGTTGTTTTCACAGGTTCCCACAGTTCAGATTTTTGATGTTTGTGTCAGTGGTTCTCAACCTTCCTAATGCTGCGACCCTTTAATACAGTTCCTCCTGTTGTGGTCACCCCCAACCATCAAATTATTTTCGTTGCTACTAGTGAAAGTAGAAATGCCTGCAGTTTTGAAAGTACACATTTTTAGTAGTAACATTTCATTTTATGTGTAGTGGGCTGAGCTTTAAGCCTTGCCATAGAAGGTTACCAGCTCTTAATGCTTCTGTTTTGTTAAGTGGGGAATTGTTTTTACTGGAATGTTTTGGGAATACTGATTTATAGAAATAATGTCTTATTTTTGAATTTATTGTTTTGGTTTATAATTGTTCAGTAAACATTCGTTTTCTTGGAGTAATTTTTTTTCCCTTTTCCTTTTTTTGTGTAGCATCAATTAGTAGCTTTCTCACAGTGTTAGCTTGGTATCCCAATACTTTGCTCCGGACCTGGTGCCTTGTGCTTCACAGCCTAACACTCATGACAAACATGCAGCTTAATTGTAAGTTCAACTTACAACTTATTCATATCAGTCTCTGGCATGTTCTTTAGTATTCTTGCTATTGGATTCTTACATAGATTTTTCTACTAAGTGGTATATTATTGTTCAGATGATTGAATTCCTTATTTGAGGCTCGGCGCCTATAGCTCAACCGGCTAAGGCGCCAGCCACGTACACGTAAGGTGGCAGGTTCGAATCCCCAGCCCAGACCTGCCAAACAACAATGATGGCTGCAACCAAAAACTAGCCGGGCGTTGTGGCGGGCGCCTGTGGTCCCAGCTACTTGGGAGGCGGAGGCAAGAGACTCGCTTGAGCCCAGGACTTGGAGGTTGCTGTGAGCTATAATGCCACGGCACTCTACCCAGGGGGACAGCTTGAGGCTCTGTCTCAAAAAAAAAAAAAAAAA
>CAUYTI010021333.1:0-23007 GCA_963575145.1 Galago senegalensis
AATTATAAAAATAAAATTTAAACCACACCACAACCCACCACATGAAAAAAAAAGGGGAAAAAAAAAAAAAAAAAAAAAAAAAACAAACACAAACCATAAAACAAGTAACAGATGGCGAATGAAGCATCACAAAAGTGTAAATGGTTTATATGGAAATCAGTGAAAGAGACACCACCTAAAATATCTGCTGTACCAATAACGGGATACAAGATAAATAAAGCCTGTAATGGGTTCTCCCACACTGGGTTAAAGCATTTATTATTGGGGGGGTTCTGTACCAGAAATACCTCTACTGATGGGCAAAATGTAGGCCCATAAAGGACGACACCAAAAAGGTAACGAGTTCGATGTAAATGAAGAGTTCAAGAAAACGAAGACAAGTCAACGGAAAAATGAAAGAATTACAGAGGAGGGTGGCGCCTGTGGCTCAGAGGAGTAGGGCTCCGGCCCCATATGTCAGAGGTGGTGGGTTCAAACCCAGCCCTAGTGGAAAAAAAAAATTACATAGGATAAGGAAGGCTATTTTTAAATTCTTATATGTATACTATTCCACTTAACATTAAAAACAGGTCGGGTGTAGTGGCTCATGCTGTAATCCTAGCACTCTAAGTGGCCAAGGAAGGAGGATCACTTGAGCTCGGGAGTTCCACACCAGCCAGAGCAAGACCAGCCAGTCTCTCCTAAAAACAGAAAAATTAGCTGGGTGTTGTTGCACCTATAGTCTTAACCACTCAGGAGCCTGAGGCAGGAGGATTGCCTGAACCCAGGAATTTGAAGTTGCAATCAGCAAGGCTGATGCCATGGTGCTCTAGCCCAGGCAACAGAGTAAGACTCTGTCTTAAAAAAAAAAAAATAAAAAGAACCATTAAAAGTATCTATAAATAAGATTGTACATCATCTATTTGTCACACACATGACAAAGGATTAAGGCTAATGCACAAAATGTTACACACAATGCGAATACACAAATAACTCTTTTAAGACCAGAAGAATATGCTAAGAACTTCCCAGAGGCAATCCAGAAAAGATTCCAAAGCACCAATCAACAGATGCAAAGAGGTTTAATTTCTCGACTAATCAAAAAAATGCGTATGCAAAGAGGAGCTTGTTTTCCACTTCCTAGATAGGTAAAGACTAAGAAAATTGACAAACTCACTTAGTGTATTGGAACGTGGACACCCTTCTGCACAGATGATGATAGTGCTAATTGATTCCAACTTTTCAGGAAGGCAGTTTGGCAATACGTGTCAAAATCGAAACTGAGCTCGCCTTTTCCCCGTGTAATCTCCCTCTCAAGGAACATACTGATAGAGATGGTTACATAAGCTAACAAAAAAGAGGTGTGCTGTGGGGGTTCCCTGGGACATGATTTACTTTCTAAGATCCAATAGCCACAGATAGAAAATGGATTTGTTAAATTAGTGCACATTATGAACATGGAATATAATGCAATGATGAAAAATGATGTAATTCTACAACCCTTTAAGTGGAAAGACTTCTGAGGGAAAATGAAAGTGGGCAAAAGCCCAGAAGTCCATTTTCTGGCATGAAGAAAGTTTTAAAGAAGTATAGTAATCAAAACGTGAGCAATGGTTCCACGTGGGTGGTACGAGCTGGGAGAAATTTATCTCTTTGTACTTTTCTCTATGTTTGAAGCATTTATAACAAGACGTGCTGTTTAAGAAAAACTTGAAAAAAGCAACCCGTTTGGGCATTTTTTAAGCTTGAAGAAATAAGAAAAACAATGATGATAATCAGTCACACTAAACTTTCAACAGATAAAAAATCTTTAATCGGAGTGTTGTTTTTTTTTTTTTTTTTAGTTGGGTTTCTGTTAAGTTAACCAGACTGATTTTAAAATTTACCTCAAGGGTCCTGGTTTTGAGATTTGGTGGAAGTTTTGGACTTTGGATGTACACAAGGTTGGACAATTTGGTTCACAAACTCATTCTAGAAAAAGTGCTACAGACCTCATCGCTGAATGTCACTACAGTCTCCAGATGGCTAAGGGGAGTACTTCGAAGGTGGCTGAGGTGATTGTCAAGAATGAAGTATGTAGCCCCTTTTTCTAGGATGAGTTTTTGAACTTAATTGACCACACATATAAATATTTATATATCTTACGTATATATGCATGTATATAAAGTCCTTTTATTAAATGCTCTTTAGTGGAGGGAACATGCTATTTGCCGTTTACTTACAGATCAGATCCCGTTACATTTGACGACTTCTGACTGGGGACCATGTTGCAAGCTCGCTTACTGATGTACAACTACACACACAATCAGAAACCCAACTTCAAATTTATGCCGACTCCAGGAAGAGCTAACATTTATTGGATATTTACAATGTTCTAAAGATGTCACGTTCTTTATTTCCTCCTGTCCTCACATCTACTCTACGCCACAGGCATAATTATTTACGAGGAATCTGGGGACTGAACCACGTAAGAGCTTTGACTAGGAGCATGCATTTTTTAAGTGGCTGGGCTATGACATGAGCCATGCCTTACTCCAAAGCTCCAATAAACTAGATACAATACCAAGAAATAAATCGAGTAAACTAAGTGCAAGACCTTTAAAGAGAAAATTATGAAACTTTATTGAAGGCCATAAAATAAGAATGGAATACAGGGAGAGATATCACATGCTTATGGGCAGGAAGGACCCATATTCTAAAGATGTCAATTATCCCCATGCTAATCTATAAACACAATACAATTACAATTGTTACAAATCTCAGTGGGGCTTCAGATGAACATGATGGGCTGACTCAAAAGTTTCCATGAGTAATAATTTTGAAGGACAAGGACCACTTCCCTCCCCCAGTGCCAAGATTTATGGTACAGCTCTAGTGTTTTATTCTTTTTTATTTCAAAATGTTAAAGAGATACAAATGTTTTTGTTACATGGATCATATAATGATGCAGTTAGAGCTTTTATTGTGCTGTCACCAGGATAATGTTCACTGTACCCGATAGGTAAGATTTTGCCCCTAATCTACCCCAGAGCCCCCCCTCCTTGGTTTCTAGTGTCCTTTATATATCTTTGTACCTATCTATAGCCGTTCATTAGCTCCCAGTTATTAGCGAGAACGTGTGGGATTTGTTTTTCCATTCCTGCACTACTTCATTTAGGCTAATAGTCTCCAGTTCCATCCAAGTTTCTGCAAAAGACGTTATTTCATCCCTTTTTATGGCTGAGTAGTATTCCATGATGTGTGTGTGTACATCTTTATCCATTCATGAACTGCTGAGCATTTAGGTTGAGTCCATGTCTTTGCAATTATAAATTGCACCGCAATAAACATTCAAGTGCAGATGTCTTTTTGATAAAATGACTTCTTTCCCTTTGGGTAGATACCCAGTAGTGGGATTACTGGATTTAGTAGTAGGTCTACTTTTATTTCTTTGGGGAATCCTTATACGGTTTTCTCTAGAGCAGTGGTTTTCAACCTTCCTAATGCCGTGACCCTTTAATACCGTTCCTGTGGGTCACAACCCACCACTTGAGAACTGCTGTTCTAGGGGTTATATTAATGTGTAGTCCCCTCAACAGTGTATAAGCATTTCTCTTTCCCTGCATATATGCCTGGATCTATGATTTTTTGACTTTTAAATGATGGCCATTCTGACAAGGGTGAGGTGATGTGTCATTGTAGTGTTAATTTGATTTCCCTGAGGATTAGTGACATTGAGCATTTTTTTTCCATATGATTTTTGGCCATTTTTCTATCTTTTGAAAAAATTCTGTTCATGTCTTTTGTCCACTGTTTATTTTTTTCTTGCTAATTTGTTTAAGTTCTTTGTAGATTCTGGATATTAGTCCTTTGTCAGATGTATGGCTTTTGAATGTTTTCTTTCTTCCTATAGGTTGTGTCTTTCTGGAGGTCGTCTATTTACTCTGCTGATTATTTCCTTTGCTGTGCAGAAGCTTTTTAATTTAAGCCCTATTTATTTCTGTTGTTGCTATATTTGCTTTTGGACTCTTAGTCATAAATTCTTTGCCTAGGCCTATGTCTGTAAGAGTTTTACATACATTTTCTTCTAGAATTTTTATGGTTTCATGCCTTATGTTTAAGTCTTTACTCCATCTTGAATTAATAGGTGTTAGTGTAGGATAGTGGTTCTCAGCCTTCCTAATGCCGCAATATATTTTCATTGTTAAAAAGGGGTTGTGACCCACAGGTTGAGAACCGCTGGTGTAGGACAAGGTGAATAGGCCAATGGAGAAATCAGAAACGAACTTAGAAATACACAGGAACTTCCCACATGCAGAGGAGACACTGCAAACAAGAGAAGAAATATTGATAACACGATAAATAACACCAGGAAATTAGGAAAAGTTTACGTCTTATATGAAAAAACAACTGTATGAAGTAAAACTTTACTGTAAAAATGATTCAAAATAACATTTGAAAGCAAAGCACAAACCATAAAGAAAGAAATTGATAGAATTGCCTACAATAATAATAAGAAAGCTTCTCTGTGTTCTGGGCATGGTGGCTGATGCCTGTAGTCCTAGCAGTCTGGGAGACCAATGCGGAGGATATCTTGGACTCAGGAATTTCAAGACCAGCCTGAGTAAAAGTGAGATCCCATCTCCACTGAAAGTAGAAAAATTAACCAGGCATTGTGGTAGCCACCTGTATTCCCAGCTACTTGGGAGGCTGAGGCAGGCAGACCACTTGAACCCAGGAATCTGAGATTTTTGTGAACTAGGCTGATGCCAGGGTACGCTAACCTGGGGCAACAGAGTGAGACTATGTCTCAAAAAACAAAACAACAAAACACCTAAACAAATAAACTTCTCTATGATGAAAGATGGATAACCAAAGATTTTTGGTTTGGGGGTTTTTTTAAGGCAAGACACAGACTGGAAGAATATGTTTGCCCTGCATGTTATCAGTAAAAAGTTAATATCCATGATATGTAAAGAATTCTTAAAAATTGTAAGAACCAACAAACTACTCAATGGAAACTTATGTGCAAAGAAAACACACATGGCCAATAATCCAAAGTGACGTGCTCAACCTCACTAGCAATCAGAGCAATTCACACTAAAATAATGATATATTGTCTCATAGTCTCCCAGCAGCAGGTGGAAGTGTAAATTATTGCAAACACTTTGGAGGGTGATTTGGCAACATCTTCCAAAGTTGAAGACACATGGACGCAATGATTCCCCAATTAGGAATTGAGCACAGAGAAACTTAGACACATGAGCACAAGGAGACACCAGCAAGCAGGTGCCTTCGCTGTGTGTGCAGTAGAGAAAATTTAACATCCTAAACAACCACCACTCGGAGCATAGTTATATCAAATGTATAATCCTAAAAGAGAAAACTACAGAGTGGTTAACATGAATTATATCTACAGGTATCCACATGAGTGAATCTCACAGACACGATGGTGAGAAAAAAGCTTCTTACAAGAAGACAGATATGTGACTACAGACCCAGGTTCAAGGCCCAGCACCCCTGCTTTCCAGCTGGGTGACCTTGTGCAAGTCACGTTGACCTCTCTTTGTTCCTCGGATTTTTCATCTGAAAATGTTGGGTTGGGATTAGGAGTAAACATATTAGAACAGCTTAGAAATGGTGCTTGGAGCACAGAAAGCACTTGGCAAATATCAGCTATTTGGAAGAGGTATAATATATATTTTACCTACATTAGAAATAGGCATTCCCTCTGCAGACGCAGGATAAGGAATGTAATTGAGCACAAATTTCAACTGCACTTGACACATTCTGTTTCTTTTAAAAATAAGGATAAATGAGTAGCAGGTTCTTTTACGGTAATGGACATTTTGTATTTTGATTTTGGCAGTAATGCACAAATGTGTACAAGTGGTACGACTGCAGAGAACGTCACATACAACACACACACACACACACACAATGAGCGCATACGAAAACGGGCGCAGTCCGAATAAGGTCTGTAGCTCAGCTGCTGATATCACACCAATGTTAATCAGATTCCTGGTTTTCATATTATTTCACGGTTACCCGAAATGTCACCGGGTGAAGGTTCCACGGGAACTCTCCGTGCTATTTTTGCACTTCCTGTGAGTCTACAGTTATTTCAAACTTAAAAGTGATTTCAAAATAAGTGAAACTAAGTTACGAACCTGAAGTAAATGAGCAAACTTTTGTATCTCCTTGGCGCGTATTTGAGTATTTGCAATTGTAATTATAATAAAAGCCATTACTCATATATTCTCATATGCCAGGGAACTTGCATGTATTAACAGCTCTATGAGGCAGGTGCCATTATTATTCCCTAGTTACAGATGATGAAGCTAGTGCACAGAGAGGTTAAGGAACTCACCTAGGGCAGCGCCTGTGGTCAAAGGAGTAGAGCACCAGCCCCATATGCTGGAGGTGGCAGGTTCAAACCCAGCCCGGCCAAAAACTGCAAAAAAAAAAAAAAAAAGTAACTCACCTAAAAATCACACAGCTGGGCATCACCCGTAGCTCAGTCACTAGGGCGCCAGCCACAAACACTCAGGCTGGCAGGTTCAAATCCAGCCTGGGCCAGCTAAATAACAATGACAACTGCAACAAAAAAATATCCAGGCATTGTGGTGGGCGCCTACAGTCCCAGCTACTTGGGAGGCTGAGGCAAGAGAATTGCTTAAGCTCAAGAGTCAGAGGTTACTGTGAGCTGTGATGCCATTGCACTCTACTGAGGGCAACATAGTGAGACTGTCTCAAAAAATACATAAATAAATAAATAAATAAATAAGTAAATAAAATCACACAGCTTCTGCCTTAGGGTGCTAGATTCCAACCAGACTGCCTAACCCTGAGTTAAGCCTCTGAACCGCTTGCTACACTTTAGCACCTCTCTATAGTCTATATCATTGTCTATAATTAACCTTATGTTTAAAATATACCAATTTGTAAAACATAAAATAAATATTAGGAAATATTTTTGAAGGCAGGGATAATACAACTGTAAGAGACACGGTGCATATCACTCTACAGTCTACAGTGTGAACAGCCCTCTACAGTGTGCAAAGCCTTCTGAAATCTGCGTCATCGTCTTTGCAGTTGAGAGAGTCCTGCATGAGGCCCACTTTATGGATAGAGGACTGAGGCCTAGAGCAGTCACATGGCACAGGGGTTCAAACCGGGTCTGTATGGGGTAGAGCCCTTGGTCTTAGCCACTCCCTGCAGCTCCCTCAGGGATGCTGTGAGGCACCTTCTGTACCTTGTCCAAGAAAGAATCTGCTGCCCTGGTGGCTGGGATTCTGTCCCCACACACCCTTCAGGGGCCTCCTCAGAAACAGCCAGCATCCCGGCCACAGTCACACCCTCCTGGGCTACCACATCCTAAGACTGACCAGGTCAGGTATGAGTGCCCCCAAGTTAGGCCCCAGGAGGACCTCTCTAGAAGGCATTTGGCCCTATAGTTCCCTGTGGGGTTGGCTCAGGCCTCCATCCACAGTGCCAGGGCCTGCTTCCGTCCCTCCTTCCCGTCCACAGGTGCTGAGCCAGGAGTGTGTCCTAACACACGTTCTTCCCACTGCACTGCCTTCCAAAGTCCGCTCCCAGGGAACCTGCAGAAAGAGGGGTCTCCAGAGAGCAGAGAGAAGGCCAGGAAAAGAGGAGATTTGGCGGGTTTCTGGAGGCCAGGAGAGGCATGGAGGCCCCCCCATGCCCTGAGGCTTGCTCTTAGGCAGGAACAGGTTGCATCGATTGAGAGCTGGTGGTCAGGATGCTGGAAAGCCAACCACAGAGAGCTGGAAAGGGCGCAGCAGCAGCAGCTGTGGGCAGCATCTCCCCAAGGCTCAAGCCATTCCCGTGGGTGGACCCAATTTCTGATTTTTAGCCCAGTTGCCTGGGCTATGGAGTCAATCATCTGAAGCACTTTCACTGCCTTACCCCGCCTGGTTCTGCACTGCAGAATTTTGTAAGCAGAGTCAACTCTGGTTTTCTCCCTTTCTGTATTTATAACTCTTTTCTCCAATACGAGAACGCTGACTCACATTAGCCCCCTGTTTGAAATCTGCCTGTTCTGGCCCTCTTTGTCATCCTTGCCCCAACCAGTCTCCCACCTCTTTGGGGTGATTTGTACCCTGCTGTGTGGTGGGCTTTACTGACTGCCCTCAGATGAATGAGTATTGGTTCATTCGTACATGTTGGTAGCACAGTGCCCATGGTGGTTTATAAGAATTGTATTATTATTATTAATTTTAAATGAACAAATAAATGAAGAAAGAACAGCAGAACCCAGTAACTCATTCCCCATGAATCAGTCCTGAAGTTTATCTTTCAGGCATCTGTGAACAATGTTTTACTGAACCATTTAAAAGCATCAGCAAGAGGCTGGACACAGTGGCTCATGCCCATAATCCCAGCGCTTGGGAGGGTGAAGGAGGTGGATTGCCTGAGCTCACAGGTTTGAGATCAGCCTGACCACAGCAAGACCTCGTCTCTTAAAATAGCCAGGCATTGTGGTGCCTGCCTGTAGTCCCAGCTACTTGGGAGGCTTAGGCAAGAGAATCACTTAAGCCCAAGGGTTTGAGGTTGCTGTGAGCTGTGACGCAACGGCACTCTACCAAGGGTAGAGAGAGAGAGACAACATAGTGAGACTTTGTCTCAAAAAAATAAATAAATAAAAGTGTCAGCGAGATTGCAAAGGATGTCTATTCTATCAGTATTCATAAATGCATAAACTCAGAGTAGCATTCAGTGATAATACAAACTGGGAGAAAGGGACTTGAGGGAAGTCCTGGACCCCAAAAGTCAAGGTCAAGGGGCAGGACCTCTGGCCCCACCACTGGTGCTGCCCCACTCTGAGGTGCTCCCAGGCTGTAGGTGGGCATAAAAACCAATCTGCATGGTTCTTATAGAGGGACACCCAAAAGCAATTAATAATAATAGATAGATCATAATAAATGATCCGGTTTTGCTGTGTCAGCATGACCCTAGGAGGTGAATACTATCACCATCTTCATTTTCCAGGGGAGGAAACTGAGCTCTGTAAATGGATTGATTTTAGTTTCCCCCCTTTCACGTTTATCACTCCTTTCTCTGACAGTGAGAACCATGGTTCTCATTATCCTGATCAGAGGGATGAAATCTATCGCCCGTGGTCACACAGACCATGGCAGAGCAGCAGGCACATGCATCTAGGGCGTTTGGTTTGACAAGATCACTTCCAGGGAATGTTCCTGCAGGAAAGGTCACTGTCCATGGGATATCACTTGTTTCAACTGCATGGTGCATGTTCCACAGACTGTCCTTGCAATGATTAATTTTATTGTCAGCTTGACTGGGCTAAGGATGCCCAAATAGCTGGTAAAACGTTATTTCTGGGTGCGTCAGCGAGGGTGTTTCTGGAAGAGATTAGCATTATCAGTAGACTGTGTAAAGAGGATCTGCCTTCATCAATTTGAGCGAGGCGTCATCCGATCCATCCAGGGCCTAAATAGCACAAAATGTCAGAGGAAGGGCAAATTCATTCTACTTGCTGAAGTGGTGACATCCATCTTCTCCTGCCCTCAGACACTGGCATCCCTGGCTCTTGGATCTTCAGAATTACACCACCACACCCCACTTCTCAGGCCTCTGGACTCAGGCTGAATTACAGCACCAGCTTCCCTTCTCCAGCTTGCAGATGGCAGGTGGTAGGACCTGCGAGCCTCCATAACCGTGTGAGCCATTCCAGAAATAAATAAATACTTCCTACTATGTCAGAAGATCTCAAGCCCCCAAGTGTTCCATTTCTCTGAGTCCAGCAGATGCCACTTCTCCAGGATCCCTGCTCAGCCGAGTCCACAGCCTATGCTTCATGGTGAGTGGGGACCCAGCTAAATAGGAAGCTGGAGGGGCCTGTCTCTGCCCTGACTCCACCGAGCAGCCCCATAGCACAGGTGAGAAGCACCTTACTCAACTCCAGAGGCCCTGGCCCAGCCCCACTTGCAGAAGTCAACCCTCTCTGCTCGCTGAGGACTGAAACATCACAGGGAATGAAGAGGAGGGAGGAGGTGAATTTGTTCAGGCTGAGGGACCTGTTCTGTAGACAAGGTAAGGATGACGTGAGGAGGGGAAGGCCACGGGCTGAGAAAACAAAGGGTTCAAGGCACTGACCATTAGGGGAGGGAAGGTGTGAGCTTCTAGGGGGACACGTATGAGTAGAAGATGAGGGCCCAGCCCCTAGCAGGGGGAACCCACCTTACAGCGCAGGGCCAGTGTCAGACCCGCCTTCTCACCTCGCTTGGTTTGTTTTCAATATCTCAAGGAGGCACAGAGCCTAAGGTCACTGAGATTTCTCCATCCTACAGTTTCTACTGGATATCAGGTGCCTTCAACTTTTACGCATTTTTTCCTCCTACCATGTCAAGTTGCTCTTTCCTAGAAGCACTGAAGGGAGATAAAGGGGGATAGGAGGCTAATTTTGTCCCATTTAAGGGTAACCTGGAGTGAATAGGAACAAACAGGCCCACATGGATGGTTGACCTCTAGAACTCTCTGACATTGTGGTGGAGATGCAAGTGGGTACGGAATCTTTGGAAATCAGCTTGGCACTTTCCAAACACATGTCTACCAAATGATCTACAAATCCTACTACTAGGTATTTACCAAGAGAAAAGAATGCACACGCCCACACAAAGACTTCATTCATCATGGCCCCAAACTGGAAGAAATCATCATCAACTGGTGAAAAAACAAACTAAACCCAGTAGATCCAGACAAGGAAATACTCCTCACTACTGCTAACGGTGAACCACTGATATATACAACACCGTGGATGATTCTTAAAGGCACTGCACCGAGTTGCTTTAAAAAACACCAAAAACTGAATGTGATTCCATTTATATGGAATTTTAGAAAAGGCAAAGCCGTAGTGACAGAGAGCAGATGGGGTGACAAAGGCTATGGCTTATGGGAAGGGACTGACCACAGAGAAGCATAAGGAATATTTTGGGGTTAATGGAAATGTTCGAATTATGATCGTGGAGGTGGTTTAAAACCTATGTACCTAAGTCAAAACTCATCACATTATACACTTAAAATCATTACATTTTATTACAGCCACATTGTAGCAATAAAGCTGATTAAAAAAATATATACCCCAAGTGCCTTTCAGCATAAGTCCAGACTTTCAGATGCATAAAAATGTAGCCGGAGGGAAACCTGTTTGATTTCTCCAATATTTTATACCAAGACAAACATCTCCTATTAGGGAACTGACCACAAGGGATATCAACTTCTCTCTCTTTTTTCCCTTTTTTTGTCTTGTTGCTGTTATCTAGCTGGGTGACATTAAAGATAGTTTTTCTTCCCTGCCTCAAAGTTCCCAAGAGGAAGAAGAGATGGTGGGATCCTCAGAGGCTGCTCTCGCTCAGACTGGAGGACCCCATCCTTGCCTGGAAAACAAGCGCCCCCTCTACCCCCACCAATGCTCTCTCCTCCATTTCTGTGGGCAGTCCCCACTGTTTGTTCTGTGAGTTTCTTATTTTGGCCACTCCACCCAGGAAAGGTCTGGCACTATTTAAGGCTGGTGCTTCCATTTTCTAGAACCCCAGCCCTCTGGGAACCCTCCACCTCTGCTGCCCCCTAAGCCACTTATAAAGTAAGCAGTGCTGAATGCCGGGGACAGAGGCCCTGAGTCTCCCTCCTGCTAACTCCCCACACCCCATGCAAATAGGTGTTAACTCACTGCAAGAAGACAAAGGTCCTTGTAATAGAGAACTCGCACATCATTGGAAATATCTTTAACACCCTATTGATGACTTTTCCTCCTACTGCTCTGTGACAAAATGAAACAGTAAAAGATATCGATTTTTCCCTGGCAGGGAAAGCCGGAGGAAGGCTGGCTCTTAAAATGAAATTATGGTTATTGTTCTCCTGGTAGCATTTTTTTTCTGTGCCGCCATGACAGATGGCTCCTTAAGTGACAACAGATTTGTATTTCATTAGGACACTTTAGGCAAAAGATCAATGATGCTTCTCAGAACCTCTGTGGCCATCCATGGGGGCGGATGAGCAGGGCTGGAGAAGCCTGAAAAGATCCGGCTAAAATTAGGCAGCTGCCGACAGGCGCCGGATTTGCTATCATAGCGCATCGATTTCCAAAGTGATGCCAAAACCCAGTGAGTTTTACCGGCCTCTTTGTTCTGTCTTTGTGGAGGGGCCTTCTCTAATAAAGTGGTTCTTTCTCTGGGGAAACGGAGCTCTCGGAAGGCAGGACTAATTTTTGGCAGAGTTGGGGAGGAGATAGGGAGTCAGTGTGTCTGTCCTTAACTCGTAGCCTAGTTGTCACTGGCTCTTTGTGAAGCATCCTCTACTCACCAGCCACTGGGGGCAGCTCCCAGCGCAGGCTCCCATGAGGGAATTCTGGCATCAGATGACGTCAGGTAGGCAGTGTGGGCCAACAGGTAGACTGCGAACTTGCTGGGCAGTGGAAACCTAGCAGCTCCCAGCAGGGATTCAGGAGGCCAGTAGTAAATCCATTAACAACTAGGTGACAGGGGCAAATTACTCTACCCTTCTATGCCTCTGTTTTGTCATCTGTTGAACAAGGATGACAATTCACTATTAGTGAATGTAGGAATTTAAATCAGCAAAAGGTTAAATCCGTTAGTTATGGGCTCATATTGAGGCTCTGCCACATCCTGGCCATGCATCTTGGGTAAGTGACTCAACTCTCCCAGAATCCACACTCCCCATCTCACAGGGCTGCTGCAGGTAGGGGGTGAGGTCAAGTGAAGTGGCCCACCCAGGACTCAGTCCGCCTGTGGTGCTGTCAACAAGACGCCAAAATTCATACTGAGAAGAGTCTGCCAGCCTCTCAGGGGCTGGGGAGAGGCACAAGCAGACATTTATTTGCACAAGAGATAGTTGGTTATCCCAGAAAGGACATGAGGGAAGTGAAAATAAATCAGTCTTCCCACCCAACTTTGTAAACACCATTGATTTGAGACAGGAGTCACTTCAGGGCTGCAGACATATTGATTGATTGGGCCTTTTAATGTGATCTGTGCTGCATGCATGATCCGTTCTGAACCTGCCCTCCTGGCAGGTCTGAAATCAGACTTACAGCTGGTAAGGGAGAGGCCCAGGGATGAAGCTGCAGCATGAAGACTTTAGGCTGGACACCAGGAAGGACTTCCTTTCTGCTGCAGTTTACCCATTACCAGAATAGTTAAGGATTCCAAAAATCTAGAAACAGTCCTTGTCCTGCTATATGTAATAACTAGCATTTACTGAGCACACGTGATGGGCCGGGCTGGTTCACACGTGATGGGCCGGGCTGGTTCTAAGCACTTCTGTGCACGGACTCCTGTAATTCTCATAACAGCCCTATGAGAAAAGTGCTATTATTATCATCCCCATTTTACAGTCAGAAAATTGAGATTCAAAGGAGGAGACTAAGTGACTGATTCAAAGTCACAACTAATAGCTGGCAGGGTCAAGATTCAAATCCAGGCCTGGTTCCAGAACCTGTTCTCCAAACCATCATGGTACTCTCCATCTCATTCATTCATTCATTCATTCATTCATTCATTGACAATTATAAAGCCCTCCCCGTGGCTTTGTGCCAGACTCTGGGTGTACAGGCAGAAGGGGGCCCAGGCCCTGCTGTAGACTGTTGGGTGGGGCTGTCTATGGTTCCCAGTCTGGTGAGCTGTACTCCTCATGTGACACCTTCCTGGTGGTTCTTCTCTTCCTTTCTCTCCCTTTTGTCTGTGTTCCTGAGTTGGCTCAGAGAGGTCTCCCAAGGCTTCCTACCTAGCCCTTCCCAAGTTACAAAATAAGCCCTGCCATGTACATCAGAGGTTCCAACCAGTCCTGCAGAAGCTGAGGAACAGTGCACATCCCTGCTACAGCCACATCTTCAAGGGGAGAGCAGCATCCCACCTCATCTACTTCCCAGCGAGGTTCCAAGGATCTGACAAGGCACAAGTTCATGTGAGCTCTTCATAAATTGTCAGGTACAGCTTTCCCACCACCCTGGTAAAGTCTTGGAATTCTTTTCCTATCCCTCCCTGACTTTTTTATTTTTTTATTTTTATTTTTTGAGACAAAGTCTCATTCTGTCTTCCAGATTAGAATGCCATGCCTCAGCCTACCTCACAGCAACTTCAAAAAATCCTTCTAGCCTCCTGAGTAGCTGGGATTACAGGTACGTGCCACAACAGCCAGCTAATTTTTCTGTGTTTTAATACATACGAGGATCTTGCTTTGCTCAGGCTGGTCTTGAACTTCTGATCTCAAGTAATCTTCCTGCCTCAACCTCCCAGAGTGCTAGGATTACAGGCATCAGCCACTTTGCCTGGCCCTCTTCCTATTCTAAGGCCAATCATGATGGAGTCTAGATCTATGGAGAACCATTTTGGTGCTTCTACTGTCTGGGAAGTATCTACCAGCACCGTGGAGTGGCACCTCTCCAACATGTCACACAGGGGGAATGGCGCCTCATCAGCCAGTTCTCTGGGTCAAGAACCACTCAGCTCAGCAGAATCATTTGCTTCAAATACATCTCTCATTGCAACCTTTTTCCAGCCCATTGGCTAAGTGCCCTGGGAGACTCCCAACCCTCGAGTCTGCCCTGTGAGTCCGAAATGAGGCTGTGATTCAACAGGAAGCTCAGATTTTCCTATAGATGGGAAATGATTTGGACTGAGCATTCTGAATGACAGGTCCCAATCTTGGGACACACATTGCATCCATCGCTGAGTCTCACATAGTAGACTCAATAATAGTTCCCCAAAGATGTCAGAAGCTTTGAATATGTTACCTTACATGCCAAAGAGGATTTTGCAGATGTAACTAAATTAAGGCTCTGGAGATGGGGCAATTACCTGGATTATCTGGGTGGACCTGACATAATCACAAGGTGCCTGATAAGGAGGGACAGGAGGATAAGAGAAGACCATGGAAGTAGAGGCAGAAAATGTCAACCTCAGTAACAGCAGAGAGAGGATCTCTAAAAGAAACTAATATTTATCCGGGGAATAGGACATTGCAACGGGAATACGTGTGTCAGAGTAAACTGTGTGTGTACTCAGAGAGGTAAAGGAAGACAAGGATTTTTAAAGAGAAAGTGACAAGGGTTGCATGATTGTTTTTAGATAATTATCCTTGCCTACAAGGATCAAAAACAAGGGTGACTCCAGTCTGAGTTTGGATAGGCAGTTGCTGCACAGATGTCCTCACTGAAATATTTTTTTACAAGGTCAGGATGACCGTTGTATGAGGTTGTGGTCTGTGTAGTCTTTTGTGATAGTTTGTTGATCTGGTCCCACATTGGAGGGAGTAAATGATGGCTAGGAGACTGTGTCAAAATCCTTTCAGCCACCTTTGAACAGTAAGGAAGGTTTGGAGGGAGGGCCTCGCAGACTAAGTCTACCTGGGTTCTGTTACTAAGTTCAATTTTGTCTGTTTTGTAGATAATGCTATCTCAAAGTGCAGGGCCAGCATTATTCTGTTAGTAGTAGTACTTCTGAAAAATGCAACAAGTAACACATACTAAGTTTAAAAAGGGAAAACACAAAGTAAAATTAATGGTAATTGGACGATCCAAGTTTGCATAACTGTTTTCAGCCATGAACCTAGGCTTAAAGGGAACAAGTTAAATACATGAAACGACCGTTCTCCTGTCAAGTGAAAAAGGTAGATATTAAAAGGGTAAGAGTATCATTATGACATGAAATCTTGTTTTGATATCTTGGGAGAAGCTCTCTACAGCATGAAAATGTCAGCTTTTTATTTCCATTCGGAGTTTGGATGTCTCAGGTTATCACATTAAAGTTTGGTAAACTTTTTTTTTTGGCCTATACATCAGGTATGAGACCTGGTGCCTAAAAGTTATCAACTTTCAGCTTATAGGGCTTTGGGAACAGAGAAGCTCCCATTTTTAATAATTCTGTAAAAGAAAGTTGGATTAGAGGAAGCTAGAATTCATGTTCAAGTCCAGTCTCTAGGTAGATAATAAGAACTTTAGAACAACACATAATAATAGGTGTATTATAGCTTTTTTTTTTTTTAGAAATATAACTTTTTCTTTCAACATTGATTACATAGGAATCTCAGATTTACAAACCTTCTGAGGCTTGGAGGCTTTAGATTTAAAGTTTAAAGCAAGCTACAGTCTCAAAGTTCTAGAGCCTACTAGGAAATAAGAATTTTTGATCGCTTACTGTAAGGCTATGAACCCTTGAAGCTAGGCATTCTATGCACATTTTCAAATGTGATATTCTAGTCAAAGCTTTGGTTATAAAACCAAAGTTTCCTATTATCTCCTGCTATACTGAGGAAGCATATTTTTTAATTGGACTTACACAAATAACCATATTGCAATAAGAATACTTACAAATATTTCCCAAATTTTGAAAAATATCAAGTAGAGAGAAAGAGCAAATGTTTCTGTCTTTGTTCACAAAAGCATACTTTACCAAATTGCTCTAAACTATAGATAGCTTAAGAGAGAAAACATCTTTAAAATTGGAAAACAAAACGTTTAAGTAAAGAACTAGCAATATTTCGTAAATAAAAGTCATAGCAATATTATCTTCATCGGTTTCTTAATCTCATGTAATTAATTTATGGTCTGCCTGATCTTGATTACAACTTTTATGAACCTATCATTTTTGAAAAAAAGATTTAGCCCATTAATCTTAAAGTTATTAGAAGCTTGTATTTAAGAGTACTTGTTAAAGCCTTTTTTCGTGAAAAGCAGTTTTGGACTAAAGCTGATAGAAAATTTTTTGAGCAAAAAATTAAAACAGTTGTGAATGACAAACTTAAGAGAACCATGATTAAAATCTGGCTAAAGGTCATTATAAGCGATAATTGTTTATAATGAAATTTAGCTATTTTGTGACATATAACATAATATTCAGGATTATGACATATTAGATTTCTAAGAGCTTTATATAATTTTGGAATATTCATATTAATAACCCACAAATGTAACTGAAAAAAGATCACAAAACTATATTTTCCATACAATTAACCAAATGAGTCTAATCATTAAACATCTCTACAAGATGAGCGATATATTCTTTGATGCCATCTGGGTACCAACTGGAAAATCCCAAAGTTAATTCTAGATCAAAAGATATGAACTAGAATTTTGATTATTCTGGGGAAGACTGCCAAATGTGTCAAAAGGTTTTTGATCAGAATCGGATCATAGGTCATTGTGGGAATAATAGTCATTTATTTAACCAAAGTGATAATCAGATGACTTCAAAAGTAATTCAGAAATCTGCATGAATTAAAAAAAAAACTTAGTACTTTCAAAGTTTGGTTTTCCTAATTAATCAAAACCTAAAAAAGATAGCATGAGTAATTATATTGAGAAAACATAAATTCTTTGATATTTTAGGCAACTTACAGTAAAAATAAAGAAAACTGTCCTGCATTGTGATTGTTTATCCTTATGGGAAGCCCATTCAGTTATCCTGGAAGTTGAATCTGATTTTTTTTAAAGTACTTTATTTAATCAGATACATGAAGAATGTGTGTCCAAGATTATGAGTATACACCCTATTATAGAGGAATGTAAATAAGAAAACTAGTACCTGGAGCAGGAGAACACACAGCTCTTAGTAAAAGTAAAAACAAGTGGAATTTCCTGGCTTTCCAGATTAATTCAGAGAGACCAAGAAAAGCCAAATGCATAGAATTAAGTTATGCTGGTGGAAAACATTGCTTTACTATGCCTTAAGACAGAAAATTTTAGTGCCAAGACATAACAGCAGAGTTAGAACCAGAGAAAAATGTTATAGTTACTGATAAAAAAGTTGAAGGAAACAGTTAAGCTTCCAAACCTTCTCAAGGAGAGAAATGGCTGAAGGAAAACATTTATGACCTAAAAATTGTGGGCTATGAGATTCAGCAGAAGTTCATCTTCTGCGATAGGAATCTGAACAGCCTTAAAAGGAAAACTCTAGGGGTGGCAGAGCAAGTTGCTAGACCAGAAGGATTTTTCACCTGAGCTTTCTTAGAATGACTGGGAAAAAAAGAGAAAACCCAGCCACACTTGGCATGGGGACCATACCCAGAGTCATAGCTCTGGGAGCACAGCAAGGAGGTAGTGAACTGGATACAGCTTATGAGCCAGAGTGGTGGAAACCTGATAAATTAGGCAAATAATTGTGACCAATTGAGATTGGCTGGCCTCACACAGAGGTCTGGGATGGAGGAAGCTTTTGCAGTTTTCACTTGTTAGGGGAAGTGGAAAGTTGTGTGTTGAGTGGAAAGCTTGGAAGAGTGGAAGGACTAGAACAGTATACAGCAACAAGATTTTAGTGCCAGTTAGAGTGGGTTTGCCATAGGTTTGGTGGCTGGCAAGACAGCCATATTGAGAAAGTCTCAGCATCCAGAGGGCTACCATTGTGGGAAGATTGTGAGAAAGTTTTATCAGAGGCCAAAAGCACTGCCATCTTAATTCCACCAGTTCTGGGATCAGAACTCCAGTCTTGGGACATGCTGAAGGACTCCTATATCCCACGGGAACTGTAGTCAAGAAGCACTGTGAAACCTGTCCCTGAAGGATTCTTGTGAGGTTTAAGATCTCAACCCAACAGGGTCTGAATGCTCGGGACACAATCAGGCAATCACCAAAGGCAACTAAGTTTGGAATAAGGACCACAGAAGTTGATGGCTGTGCTGTCCCCTAAAAAAGCCACAACACCACCTGGTGTCCCAGTGACATATTGCAACATATTGTCATCAAGAGCAAGGACTCTATTTATTTGGGCATGAGGAAGAGTTTGGTTTTGTTCAGGCTGAGGCGACTCTAAGACCTAAGCTCTGAGACAAGGTAATTTGAAGCAAAAGAGGCAGTGAGAAGGAAAAAGGAGGATGAGGAGGTGAACAAGAAGAAAGAACACATGAGGCAGAACCAACAGAAAAATTTGAGCAACACGAAAAACTGAAACAGAAGAATTCCCCCAAGGGACCACAAGGCAGCTACTGCAGAAGACTCCACCTATAAAGAATTAATGGACCTGGCAGAAAGGGAATTCAAAAAATGGATGATAAAGACAATAAAAGGAGTGGATGAGAAATTGGAAAGACAGAACAAAAAGCCAGACAAGAGATACGTAGATTATAGAAAGGATATGGTGGAGCTTAAGGAAATGCAGGAGACAATCAGAGAATGTAAAGATGCAGTAGAAAGTATAAAAAATAGATTAGACCATGAAAAGGAAAGAACCTCAGAGCCAGAGGATAACACTTTCAAGTTAACTCAGGTTGTTAAAGAGGCAGAAAAGAAGAAAAAGAAAGCAGAACAGGTGATTAGAGAACTATAAGACTCCATGAAGCATTCAAACACATGAATAATAGGGATTCCTGAAGGAGAAGAAGATTGTCCCAAAGGAATAGATGCCCTACTGGAGACTATCATAAATGAAAACTTCCCAAGTTTTACTAAAGACCCTGACCCTCTCCTTTCAGATGGATACCAGGTCATCTCAACTCAGAGCCTCTCCAAGACACATTATAATGAACCTGTCCAAAGTCCAAATGAAAGAAAAAATTCTGCAAGCAGCCAGGAATAAGCTTCAACTGCCTCCTACAGAGGCAGAGCCATTAGGACAGCAGACTTTTCAACTGAAACCTTCCAAGTCAGAAGAGCATGGTCATCCACCCTTGACATTCTTAAAAAAACAATTTTCAGCCCTAAATTCTGTATCCTGCTAAACTAAGCTTTAAAATTAATGGAGAAATAAAATCTTTTGTGGATATACAAGCACTGAGAAAATTCACCACAAGACCAGTTCTATGGGAAATATATAGATCTATTCTCAACACTGGCCATCACAATGGGTTATTAACAAAGTAAACATCCAGAAGCTACAGGTCAAAACAGCTTCCACTATGACATAAAGGGTAAAACTACACAATGGACTTTCACAAAATAAGATGAATAGAACTCCACCACACTTATCAATTCCCTCAATAAATGTCAATGGACTGAATTTACCACTGAAGAGCTACAGGCTGACTTATTGGATACGAAAGTACAAACCATCCATTTGCTGTCTCCAGGAGACACACCTAGCCTTGAAGGACAAGACTCAGGGTTAAGGGATGAAAACAATATTCCAAGCAAACGGAAATCAGAAAAAAAGAGGGGTTACAATCTTATTTTCAGATACAAGCAGATTTAAAGCAACTAATGTTAAGAAAGACAAAGATGGACACTTTATACTGGTCAAAGGAATAATACAATAAGAAGACATTTCAATTTTAAATATTTCTGCACCCAACTTAAATGCTCCCAAATTTATGAAACAGACCTTGGTGAGTTTATCAAACCTTCATATGCAAATGTAACGTGATATCCAATAACACCAAAATAGCCAGGCACTTTAACACCCCTCTGACAAAACTGGACAGATCTTCTAAACAGAAACTAAACAAAGATACATAGGACTTAAATGTGACCCTAGAACAAACAGGATTAATAGACATATACAGAACACATCATTCCAAAGTTAAAGAATATACATTTTTTCTTGTTAGCCCATGCTACATACTCCAAAATCAACCAATGAAACCTCAGCAAAATTAAAAGAACAGAAATTATACCTTGTATCTTCTCAGGCCATAAGGCAATAAAGGCAGAACTCAACTCCAACAAAAATGTCCATCCCCACACAAAGACTTGGAAATTAAACAACTTTATGCTGAATGATAATTGGATTCAAGAAGAGATAAAATAGTAAATCATTAAATTCCTTAAACATAACAACAATGAAGACACAAGTTACCAAAACCTGTGGGATGTAGTAAAACCCGTCATAAGAGGGGAATTTGTTGCATTAGATGGCTACATTTGAAAAACAGAAAGAAAGTGCATCAACAAACTCATGAACCATCTCATGGAACTGGAAAAAGAAGACCAATCTAATCCCAGACCCAGCAAAAGAAAAAAAATAACCAAAATTAAATCATAGATTGGTGAAATTGAAAACAAAAGAATCATTCAGAAAATTAATGAAACAAAAAGTTGGTTTCTAAAAAAATAAATAAAATCAATAAATCCTTGGTCAGATTAACTAGAAACAGAAAAGTAAAATCTCCAATAACCTCTGTCACAAAAGATAAAGGGGAAATAACAACAGATGCCACAGAGATATAAGAGATCATCTCTGAATACTTCAAGAAACTCTCTGCCCAGAAATTTGACAATGTGGAGGAAATGGATCAATACCTGGAATCACACCCCCTTCCTAGACTTAATCAAGAAGAAATAGATCTCTTGAATAGACCAGTTTCAAGAACTCAGATTAAAGAAACAATAAAAATTTCCCAACAAAAAAATATGCCCTGGTCCAGATGGCTTCACACCAGAATTCTATCAAACCTTCAAAGAAGAGCTTATTCCCATACTGCAGAAATTATTTCAAACATTGAGAAGGAAGGAATCTTCCCCAATATATTATATGAAGCAAATATCACTGTGATACCGAAGTCAGGAAAAGACCCAACTAAAAAGGAGAATTTCAGTTCACTTTCAGACTAATTAATATAGATGCAAAAATTCTCAGTAAAATTCTAGCCAATGGATTACAGCTATATATTAAAAAAAAAAAAGAAAACATTCATCATAATCAAGTAGGTTTCATCCCAGGGATACAAGGCTGGTTTAACATATGCAAGTACATAAACTTAATTCACCATATCAACAGAAGCAAAAACAAAGACCATATGATCCTCTCAATAGATGCATAGAAAGTGTTTGATAAAATTCAGCATCCTTTTCTAATTAGAACTCTGAAGAAAATAGGCATGGTGGCATATTTCTTCATCTGCTGGAAGCCATCTACTACAAACCCACAGATAATATTCCACTGAATGGAGTAAAACTGAAAGCTTTTCCACTTAGAACTGGTACCAGACAAGGTTGTCCTCTATCGCCATTACTATTCATCATAGTGCTGCAAGTTCTAGCCAATACAATCAGGCAAGAGAAGGAAATAAAGGGCATACAAATGGGTGCAGAGGAGATCAAATTTTCACTCTTTGCCAGTGATATGATCTTATACTTAGAGAACCTCAAAGACTCAATCAAAGACTCCTGGAAGTGATTGAAAAATACAGCAATGTTTCAGAATATCAAATCAATTGTCCATAAATCATAGCCTTTATATAACAGCCAAGATGAGAAGCTAATCAAAGACACAATTCCCTTCACAGTAGCTTCAAAAAACAAAATGAAATACTTAGGAATATGCATAACAAAAGAGGTGAAGGACCTCTACAAAGAAAATTATGAAACCCTAAGAAAAGAAATAGCAGAAATTATTAACAAATGTAAGAACATACCATGCTCATGGCTGGGAAGAATCAACATTGTGAAAATGTCTATACTTCCCAAAGCAATCTACAGATATAACACAATCCCCATTAAAATGTTATCATCATACTTTCAAGATTTGTAAAAAATAACTTTTCATTTTGTATGGAACCAGGAAAAAAACCATATTGCCAAGGCAATTATTGGTAATAAAAACAAAGCCAAGGATATTACTCTACCAGACTTTCAGCTATACTACAAGGCCACAGTGGTCAAAACAGCATGGTACTGGCACAAAAACAGAGACACAGACATTTGGAATTGAGAAAAAATCCAAGAAATTAAACTAACATCTTACAGCCACCTAATCTTCAATAAACCAAACACAAACATACACTGGGGGAATGACTCCCTATTCAATAAATGGTGCTGGGAGAACTGGATATCTACATGTAAAATACTGAAATTGGACCCCCACTTTTCTCCATTGGCAAAAATTGATTCAAGATGGATAAAAGACCTAAATTTAAGGCATGAAACAAAAATCCTCAAAGAAAGCATAGGAAAAACACTGATGATATCGGCCTGGGGAAAGACTTTATGAAGAAGACTTCTGTGGCAATTGCAACAACAAAAGTAAACAAATGGGACTTAATTAAACTGAAAAGCTTCTGTATAGCTAAGGAGACAACAACCAAAGCAAATAGACAACCTACACAATGGGAAAGGATATTTGC
>CAUYTI010021334.1:0-19547 GCA_963575145.1 Galago senegalensis
TATAAGTGACTAGTCAAAGTAGCTGGCTCAGTGATACCCCACAGATGTGAGTACCTCTCTTTTACTATCTCCTTTTTTTATCTTTAATAAATCTCTATTGCTCCAAAGCTCTAGAAAGCAACTGAGAGTAGGTAACGAGGGGACTCAAACTCACTAATTGTTCTTCACCATTTGATGGAAAAATCTGATCTGTCCCAAACTCATTTGGTATGAACTGACATGAGACATTGTTTCTATTTAGGATAAATATTCATATATTCGCTGCAAGTTTATTAATGCTCTTAAGTGGTGCTACCCTAGTCTCACTAGAAGAGTTATATACTATATAGTGTATAAAACACATTACTTTATAAACTCAGAAAAATTCTAAATTCTAAATCAAAAGTGGAGCCTTCAAATAAGGGTGAGAGTCAATATATAGCAGGTGAGCTCGTCATCTCAGGAGCCAGCCTGCTGGGTTTAATTTGAACTCTGCCACTTATGAATATATGACTGTGGGCCAGTTCTTTAGTCTCAATGCACCTTAATTTCCCATCTGAAAAATGAGAATAATGATACTTAATAAGATTACTGTGAAGATTAAATGAGTTTGTGTATGTAATCAGTCAGAGAGCATCTAGTACAGAGTAAATGTTTGGTAAGCCACTTATTATTATCATAATTATTTGGGGGGTTTGTCCCCCAGGCACATCTATAGTTAAGGAGTATGATGGGCAAATCTATGGTCACTGGGGAGGAGTAATTTTTAACCACGTATTTGTCCTACTAGGCTTTGTAAAAAGTGGTATTTTTTCTACCTGGACATCTTTCTTGCTAGATACTACCTCTGAGGTCCACTTTGGGAAATTTATGATGAATTTTATTACTCACCTACTTTCCACTTTCCACTTGGAAAGAAGTGTCAATATTTGGGCAGCACCTGTGGCTCAAAGGAGTAGGGCGCTGGCTCCATATGCTGGAGGTGGCAGGTTCAAACCCAGCCCCAGCCAAAAAACTGAAAAAAAAAAAAAAGAGAAGAAGAAGTGTTAATACTTGTATGCCAAGTGCTATCTCTGGTAACATTATGACTGGAGTAGACACGAGATGGGCAGGTGCCTCAGCCTCACCTTCATGGAAACACACCACACCACCATTTCTGCTCTTTTGTGTCCATGCCGGGTAGATGCAAGTCACTTTGCTAGGAAGGCTTCCACCCTGAGTTCTTAGAAGGGGTCAGAGCAAAAGGCCTTTCTTCCACTGATTCAACAATCATACACCACCTGTAAAGTTTCTACTGCTCTCCTTTCTCCTCGGCTCAATCTTTTCTCATTGTTTTTGTAAATATTCCTGGGCTCCTCCATGTGAATGCTCTGCTTACAGCAGATACTCTGATTTCTGAATCCTATCATGATGTCTTTGAGCAATGTTTCTCAAAGGGTGATCCCAGGCCAACAGCAACATCTCTGTACTTGTTGAAACATAAATACTTGGGCCCTACCCTTGACCTACTGATTAAAATTCTCTGAGGGTGGGGCTCAGCAATCCACATTATAATAAACCATTCAGGTTATTCTGATGCATGTTAAAGTCTGTGAACCATCAGCTTAGAGAATGACTCCGTGGACCTAGTCCACCAGAGATTTGCTTCTTAGTATGTTTACAACTTGGGGTGAGTTTTAATGAATACAAAAACCATGTTTCTCTTTTGAGAAAGTTCCTGATTTCCCAGAGTATAGACCCAATGAAGAGTCAAGAAATGCCTACTTTCACAGAACTGAACAATAAATTATGTTAAACTGTATTTTTTGTTTGTTTGTTTGTTTTTTGGTACAGAGCCTCAAGCTGTCACCCTGGGTAGAGTGCTGCGGCATCACTGCTCACAGCAACCTCAAACTCTTGGGCTTACGTGATCCTCTTGCCTCAGCCTCCCAAGTAGCTGGCACCCGCCACAATGCCCAGCTATTTTTGGTTATACTTGTTATTGTTGTTTGGTGGGCCCAGGCTGGATTTGAACCCATCAGCTCCAGTGCATGTGGCTGGCACCTTAGCCGCTTGAGCTACAGGTGCCAAGCCAGTATTTGCCTCTTTCTAATTCACTAAAATCTCCTGTGAGGACTCCCAGGAATCATAATTTTAAAGGAAACCCCCAAATACCTTTATTTTGTATTCTCCAGAAACATTATTATTAAAACTAGCATTCTAATGTATTTTGAACCATTTCTCTTAAATAAATAGACATCTCAATTATTCATTGCTGCATAATAGGCCATTCCAAAATTCAGTGACCAAGGAAAAAATGCTTTTATTTTCCCATAATTCTGTAGGAATTGGACAGGGGTCAGCTGATTGTTTCTTTTCCTCAAGTGTCATCATCTGGGATCTCTTATAGCACCTGTTCTCAACCTGTGGGTCACAACCCACAGGAACTGTATCAAAGGGTCGTGGCATTAAGAAGGTTGAGAACCACTGTCTTATAGGGTTACATTCCACTTAAGTGGCATCTGGGGCTTACATATCCCATATGAATTTACTTATATATCTGACACTTGGGTGGGGCTGGGATGCTGGGAGCCTGAGACTGATATCTATCTTTCATCTGTCTTTCTATTTAACTCTGCCCCAATCGTCCCAACTCACTCTCATGAACACTTAAGCTTCTTTTCATGGTGACAGAATCCCAAAAGTGAGCATTTTAAGTGGTGACAGACAGCAAAAACTTTTGATCTCTTAAGGCCAAGCATTGGGAGTTTCATAGTGTCACCTTCATTGGATTCTAGTGATCAAAACAAGTCACAGAGCTAGTCCAGACTCCAAGGAAGGGAAAATTAATTCCACTTCTTGATGGTGAAGCAGCATAGTCATAATGTAGACCACATATGACAGGGTGGAGAGTAGTGGGTATCTCTGGAAATACAATAGAATGTATTCTGTAAGTTTATCTAAATATTATTTATAAAGGTACAAAGTTGGAATCCACTTAAATGTACAACTGAAAACGACCAGTTTCATTATTTCATCACTAAAAATCCTGTTTTAGATTTTTAAAAAAAACATTTTAAAATGCACTGCACTCAAAACTGGGAATAGATTTCGAACTAGAGAAACATGATTCCTACTTCAAAAGAACAAGAAACAGAAATATACATCAAAATTACTAAATATAAGTCAGAATACGCGAGATAGAGGTGCTCTTACTAAGTTCTGTGAACGTGGGGAGGAGAGTTTTAATCCCAGCAGAGGGGATAAATGAACATTTCCTGTCGTTTTCAGTTTCTGGAAATCCTCAGACGACATAACTTCACAGGTTTTCTTTAAGAGAAGAAATAAGTGAGAGAGGAAATGATGTTATCTAAGTACAGCGGCATTGTTGCAAGCAGAAAGTTTCACATTCAAACACTGGAACTAAGTGTGCTCAGTCGAAGAAGATTAAAAATAAAGAACAGTCTAAACCGTGGGTGGCTGACGCAGACCTCCATTCTGCTCCATAAGCTGAGGACTCAGGTTGAATGGGACAAAACTGACATCAATTCCTTTTTGTTTCCTAAATGTCTCTCTGAAACAAGCATGTCCCTTACTAAAATGGATTCTAGGGTTTAAAGACGAGGTCTAATTTTTAATAACGTTTCCTCCCAATATACAAGTTAGGCACTTACCCGGAAATAACCAAGCTGTCCTTTTTTTAATGAAGGAAAAAGCTTTTGACATTGGACTTACTTAAAGAATATTGGTCCCCAGTATGTTCCCTCCACTGCAGACTGCACTTCACTTAGGGGGTCATCAGGGCCCTAACTCGTGTATCCTACATCACACAAATGTGGAAACTGAGGACCAAAGTAGTTAATCTCTAGAACCTTCCAGTCCTAACTCTGTCTCTTACTGTGCCCTCCTTCTACACCACACTCAGGTGAGGACGCCACACTTCTGACTGCTACACAATCCCTCAGGGGGATAACAAGGTGCAGGCAATTTTTTTCACAACTATTCTGTTTAACTTCTTAAGTATCTTCATAACCCTGTTTCTCTCCCGACAGAAAACAGAATAGTTTCTCAGATGATTCTTTGGCTTCAGTCACTACACAGTTATTTCAACTATGGGAGCTTTAGCACTGAGGCGGGATCTGATCACTGCCTTGCAGGAAGGGCCTGAGCAGCCCCAACCATATGCCGACCTTCATTCCAGCCAGGACAGGGGGAACCAGGGGCAGCCCTGTTCTCTCCATACCTGTTTTTCTTGCTGTCATGCTAACTTTCAGGAAAAGAAAGAAGTAATTTAAGCATACTACCATATAACATGCAGGCACTTCCCAGATAATTCTGGTTTTTACAGACTGAAGGTTTGGGGCGACCCTGCATTGAGCAATGTCTTCAGTGTCATCTTGCCAACAGAATGTGCTCATTTCCTGTCTCTGTGTCACATTTTGGTTATTCTCATAATAGCTTAAGCCTTTATCTTATTATTAGATCTGTTATGGTGATCTGCGATCAGTAATCTTTGACGTTACTATTATAATTGTTTTGGGGGTGCTGTCCATCATGTCCGTATAAGATGCACATTTAATTGGTGACTGTTGTGTGTTCTGACTGCTCCACCGAATGGCTGTTGCCCAGTTTCTCGCCTTCTCCCTGAGCCTCTCTAAACTTTGAGAAATGATAATATTGAAAATCGGCCCGTGAACAACCCCACAGTGGCCTCTAAGTGTTCAAAGGAAAAGAAGAGTCACAGGTCTGTCCCTTTAAATTAGAAATGATGAAGCTAGGTGAAGAAAGCCAGTTCAATTCCAAGACACGCCAAAAGTAAGGCCTCTTGTAACAGTCAGCTAAGGTGTGAATACAAGGGAAAAGTTCTTAAAGGAAATTGAAAGTGTTACTCCAGGGAACACAAATGATAAGAAAGCAAAACAGCTGTGTTGCTAACATGGAGAAAGCTTTCGTGGTTTGGATACATCAGATGAGCTACAACATTCCCGTAAGCTAAAGCCCAAGCCAGAGGTCTTAACTCTCTTTAATTCGGTGAGGGCTGAAAGAATTCAGAAAGCTGCAAATGAGAAGTTGGAAGCTAGCAGAGGTTGGTTCGTGGGGTTTAAGGAAAGCGGCCACCTCCATGACCTAAAAGTGCAAAGGGCAGAAGCAGGTGCTTCTGTGCAAGCCACAGCAAGTTGTCCAGAAGGTCTAGCTGAGATCCTTGATAGAGATGGCTACATGAAACAACCAGTTTCACTGGGGATTAAACAGCCTTCAACTGAAAGAAGAAGTCACTTATCACTTTTATAACTAGAGGATGCCAAAGCCAAGCTTCCAAACTTCAGAGGACAGGCTGACTCTCTCGTTAGTGGTAACACAGCTGGTGACTTTAAGTTGAAGCCAAAGATCATTTACCATTCTGACAACCCTCAAGTCCTTAAGAATTACTCTAAGTCTACTCTGCTTATGCTTTATAAATGAAGCAAGAAAACCTACCAGAGCTTTTAAAACATATCTGTTTATAACCTGGTTGGCCAGGCACAATGGCTCATGTCTGTAATCCCAGCACACTGGGAGGCCAAGACAGGAAGACGGCTTGAGCTCAGGAGTTCCAGGCCAAGCTGAGCAAGAGTGAGACCCATCTCTACTAAAAATAGGAAAATTATCTGGGCATTGTGTCAGGCGCCTGGAGTCCCAGCTACTTGGAAGGCTAAGGTAGGAGGATGGCTCGTTGAGGTTGCTGTGAGCTAGACTGATGTCACAGCACTGTAGCAAGGGGCAACACAGTGAGACTGTGTTTCAAAAAAAAAAAAAATGGCTTACTGAATGCTTTAGGCCCATTACTGAGACTTACTGCTCAGGAAAACAAAAAGCTCTTTTCAAGATATTACTGTTCATTGACAATGCACCTGGATACAACACCCAATCTGCAGCCTCAGGTTGCAGGGAATAATTTCTACTTCTGAGTTTTATTCTTTAAGAAATACATTTCATAAGGCTATAGCTAAAATAAACAGGGACTTTTTTTTTTCTGACTGGTCTGGGGAAAGTTGCTTGAAAACCTCCTGAAAAAGATTTCACCATTTGTGATGCCATTAAGAACATTTGCAATTCATGGAAGGAGGTTAAAATACCAACATTAACAGGAGTTGGGAAGAAGTTGACTTCAGCCCCTATGGATGAATTTGAGGGGTTCAAGCCTTCACTGGAGGAAGTAACTGCAGATGTAGCAGAAATAGAACTAAAATTAGAAGTGGAGCCTGAAGATTTGCCAAAATTGCTGCAATCTCATAAAACTTAGTAGATGAGGAGTAGCTTCTTACGAAGGAGGAAAGAAACTGGTTTCTTGATAAAGAATCTCCTCCTAGTGAAGAGGCTGTGAACAGGTTTAAAATGGCAACCCAACCCACCTCAACCTTCAGCAACCACCACCCTGATCAGTCAGCAGCCATCATCCACGCAAAACCATCTACCAGAAAAAATAACAGGACTCACTAAAGGCTCAGATGATCATGGGCATTGTTTTTAGAAATAAAGTATTTTTCAATTAATATATATACATAATTGTTTAGATATAATACTATTGCACACTTAATAAGCTAGAGGACAACATAAATGTAACTTTTACATACACTGGGAAACCAAAAAATTGTGTAACTCACCTTATGATGATTTTGCTTTATTGCAGTGTTAACTGAACCCACACTACTTCCGAGATGTTTCTGTACTTGAAACCGAGTCCCACTTCCTAAGACCTACAGAGAATGGAAGATATTCTCTGAGTCTTGATACTCCTTTACCTCTCTAAATCCCACAGCCCTAGTGATACACTGGCAGTCTTGTTTGCCGTTTGTTTTGTTTGTTTGCTCCAGGACTGCAGAATGGACGTTCTGTTAGCAAGTATGGAAGTAACAATCATATCCCAGTGGGTTTTGGAAAATATGTAGATGGGAAATTAGATGAAACAGAGTAAACCTATCCCACACAAAACTTTAATCCAATTATAATAATAGATTATTAACTTAAATAATCTTTAAAATGAAAAAAATTACCTTTGCTCATAACCAACCCTACCTGACATTCTCATAGGACTCATTTTCCTGCTTTATCTGGAGTCCTGTCTCCTTCTTGGTAACTATATATGTATTAGATTCCATTATTTACAAAATTGAAAACCTTTTATTTTTTAACTGTGACTAGTTCTTCTGATGAGCAAGGTAAGGCTGGCTTCACTGAGTTTCAGTCCTCACTTTGCGCTTGTTCATTATTTAGCACCTTGGATTACATGCTTGCTTGCTGCATCCAGATACATAACCCTGCCTACCAATTGAAGAATCTGCCACTTGGCTCATATTTTTCTGTCTTTCCAGCATCAGCAATGTGGGAGAGTCTTCTAAGGTCTATTATAAGCAAGTAGCCAAGGCTAAAAAAAAAAAAAATTATCTAATAGCAACCACTGTGGTTTCTCAACCTCTGGGGTGAAATTTACATGCGAACTGACTTCTGTTCCTTCCCCAATTGTTGTTCCTTCCTTCAAGTTGCCCTCTGCTTCTGTTTCTACAATTCACCATCTCCTCAGTTAACTCATGACTGGATATTCATTTACTATTTCTACTTTAACGAATTACTACAAACTCTGGCTTAAAGCAACATGTACTTATTATCTTACCATTCACCTCTCCCTGGATGATGCCAGGGCTGCAATAGTTTCTGGAGGCTCTAGGGAAGAATCCCTTTTTTAGTCCGCCTCTTCCAGTTTCTAGATTTTGCCTACATCCCTTGGCTCATGGCTCTTCCCTCCATCTTCAAAGACAGCAACATCACCTTTGTCTGATCTTTGCTCTGGAGTTTTTCATCGGAACTGGGAAAAGTTCTCAGCTTTTTAGGAGCTGTGTGATTAGACTGAATCCAACTGGATAATCCAGGCTTATCTTCCCATCTCAAGGTCCTTAACCTTACTTAGTCACACCTGCAAGTCTCCTTTTGCCCTGGAAGGTACCACATGTGTAGGCTCTGGGGATTAGGGCATAGACACCTCTGTGGGTCATTCTGTTACCTGCCAAAGTTGACTTCTAGCCACTCCCTTTCTCTAATTCTACTTTGCTACCTTATAATAGAATCCCTGATCCCTGTTGACCTGGAACCGTCTAACCTCCATCTCCTACTCCCTGTCAGTAACCAAAGGCAGACTTCCCTCTGGAAGGCAGGCTTCCACATCATTCATTCGTGTTTTCTTTCAAGTTCATAGGTTCAGAAAGCAGACTCAGAGATTTGTGTGCAGAAATTTTACTGGGAAATGCTCTGAAAATCAGCATGCTTCTGTGTGGAGGGAGAAGGCGGCAGGAATGGGCTGGTGGGAAAAGATGAACTTACTGTACTCACAACAAGGTTCTCAGCTAATCAAGAGAGAGGCCCTGGCTGGGACCACCCTTCGGGTTGCCTTCCACATCCTCACCACAGACACCAGACGCTCATGGGGAAAGTGACATGACCTCAGGCTGGGCACAGAACTCCAGGTGAGAGGCCAGTCACCAGGACTAAAGAGTGAAGGGCGAGGGAGGGGCTTCAAAGTCAGAACAAAGGCAAAGGACTGGGGCTGGGAAAACAAGATGAAAGGTTTGGGAACAAGTGGAGGCCCGACAGCCTAGTATTTCCCATCCTTCTCCTGGCTATTATTTGTGTGTCTGGACCTTTGTCAGATGTTAGGCTTGACTATCAGAAAGGAATGGGGTAAGCCCTCTTTCCATATATGGTTTCTGTCTGATCTCTTAGTTTCAATAAGCCTGAGTACATGTGTATATGTCTGTATTTTATGGCAAGCCATCACAAATTCACACTTACTATAGCAATGTTATAAATATAAATAAACCACCACATTTATATGTAACATAA
The DNA here is from genome assembly GCA_963575145.1 of Galago senegalensis. Taxonomy (NCBI): domain Eukaryota; kingdom Metazoa; phylum Chordata; class Mammalia; order Primates; family Galagidae; genus Galago; species Galago senegalensis. Next base: position 8,833 of record CAUYTI010021334.1, read on the forward strand.
ACAAACCATCACATACTTGACAAATTTTTGTGGTTATTTTGGGTGGGAAAATGTCCTTTCAGGTGGTTTTGGGGTAATTAAATGTCTAGTCTGAGGTTGCTTTTGTTAAAAAAACAAAAAGGAAAATGAAAAACCTAGTTCTTAAGTAGTTATTAGAATTAAAATAAGCTCACAAAATTTATTTTTGATGTATAAGGCTAGAAAATTTTAATAAATTTAGTAATTTAAAAATATGGAAAGAGAAAATTGTCCCTAATCTTGGGACAGATCTTTTAAATCACAGCCTCCTTCTGGGAAGAAATTAGCATCCCTAATAACCTACACAAGCCATTTTCAGATAAACTTTAAATGGTATTAAGACTTCTTCTGGGAAACCAGTTGTCATCACACTCAGCTGAATGATAGTTAAAAGTTCAGTGAACTTTGGCCAGACATCCTTTTTTCCCCTTTTCACTAAAAAAAGATATCTACCATCAAGTGAGAAAGCTTCAAATTATCCGATTTAGGATCTTTGCTCTTTTAAAAATTTAGAAATAAAATTTGATCAGTGTACATAAGTAAATTTTCTTAAAAAAACCTTTTTCAAATAAGAAGTATTTCACTAATGTTTGGTAGACCTCTTAGAAACATAAAATTCTCAAACATTTTACACTACAGCTGTAAACTAAATATATGTGATTTCATTTATTAAATATATACATTGGATTAAAAAATTGAGTATTTATGTAATTCTTATAAATTTACTAAACTAAATTTAAATATAGAATAAATCCACATCAATAATGCTATATATAAACATACTGGACTATCATGCTATATAAAAACATACTGGAATATCATGCTATATATAAACATACGGGACTATCAAGTTAAGACCTCAAGTTCAAACAGATTACACACTGGCATGTTTTAAGCTGAAGTCACAGCTTGACTTCTTATTTTAATATGCTAGATTCTCTAAAAAAATTCATATATTTAAAATACCAAATATGTTTAGTTTGCTTAATAGCAATGGCAAAACAGTAATAATAACATGGATATGATTCTCTTACACGTTTTGATACTTAATTCTAAAACATCCAGGGCTTTTTCTTTTAAAGAAAAGCTACACATAGTGAAACAATTATGGCAGCCAAAACAGTTTTAGAGGTTATTTTCCCATGAAAGTTTTGGGGTTGTCTTTCACATTTCTGGTTCTTAAATCCAGAATTTGCTTTTCGATGAATACTGGCAAATATATATATATATGTGTGTGTGTGTGTGTGTGTGTATTACATATATATTTAATATAATACATAATACATAACATATATATGTAAGTTGGCCAAGAAGCAATGTATCGTTATCTGCGATTCTGATGGCACCTCCCATGTCTGTATGTAGGGTCCAGCAAAACCCTTCCAACTTAAAATGGGCAGACATCCGGATCATGTTCTTAGACATGAGTCATATCATTAACAAACTTTCAAATGAAACAAGAGTCTCTATTCCCCATCAAGGAATTATAGTCCATTTGATTTTGCATTTCTCTATGGACTATTTCTCCATTCCAGGTCTAAAATCCATGAGCGTGAAGGATTTTCATATTTTCTTAGTATCATGTAAGTTTAGCAGATATTTAAATGGTAGACAATTGACCAATACCTCTCTCTTGGAAATGCGTGACTATTGAATCACAATTTCCAATACTGTGAACATTATTCTTTCTCTAAGCTCTTAAATTTATGGCTTCCTTTAACTGAAAACAACATCAACAAGCCTTATTTTCCTCAATACAAAGTATTATAGGAATGTTGTTCTACTCACAAGTTGGTTGTCAACACTTCATTATATTGAATTTGTAAAATGTGTTTGTAATAAAATTAACATTGTGTCTTTTTACTATAAGTACTAACCATCCTTTATTGAATTTCCATTATAGCCAGATAGTACAATGGGGCTTTCTAGTACCCATTTAAACTTCCATACTACACTACAGAATAGATAACAGTAATCTCTACTTCAGAACCAGGGCTTTGGGAGCCTAAGTAACATGCCCATGGCTATGTTGTTGATATTAGTGAAACAAGAATTTAAAGCTAGTTAAGAAGGACTATGAGGACGGTTCTCTTTATCTCTATTCTGTATGAGCAATGCTTTTATTAAAAAGTAGTACTATACTGTACATGCTGTAGGCAGCCAGGCAAGCGCTAACATGATTAGTCAAAACTGAAGCATCCAAGTCTGGTTACAGAGACAGTCCTCTAGTTCATTCACCGTCCTCAGATTTTCTAACATCCACAAATAGCTTGTTATTATTATTTTGCTGTTCAATCTTTGAAGGTTTTATATTACTAACTGTATAATAAGCTGTTGCAAGATGAGGAATATGCTTTACATTTTGGGGGCTCCTGGGTGACATGCACCATCACTCCATCCGCATGGTACATGCAAAGAAAGTAGTTGTTGAATAAATTGGACAAGCACTTAAAAAGAGCACCATGTGTTATATTATGTAGTACTTCAAGCAGAAGAGATATTTTATCTGGGAAGAAAATAAATCCTTAAAAAATCTATTATGTCTTACTCTACCACAGGCATTTTTAGTTCTATACGCTGGGCCTTAGTTCTGTAATACACTAGATATTTATATACACTTTATTTATTCAAGCTTTTCAATAACCCATCAAGACAAGCTGTATTACCGTTACTTATCATTGTAACACTAAAGATAGTTAAGAGACTTGTGAAAGGATAAAGATCAAGTAAGCGTCAGTCTTTGAAGTCTAGTACCTCTGATTTCACTAATAAAAGAGCCTTTCTGTGATCATGCCAGTACTGCAAGCTACTTCACTGTTGGAATTACGTTCTACCTGGCTGCTGAGAGTTCTTATTAGAGCTCCATTGCAAAGTTCTTGTATTCCTCAACTAGATTAGAACTTTACTGATATATCATTCTCAACATGATTAAAATTAAACTCACTATCTCTTCAACTGCCCCCCATACACCTTGCTTCTCATCTTTCCCTTTCGTCCACTGTCTCCTTTCGTACCCACCATCCATCCATATGCTCTGGGCAGACTGTCGTTTATTGACTGTCCCTTTCCCTCAAGTTCTCACATCAAATAATCACCAAATGTTGTTGATTCTACCTCCTACCATTTTTCATTTTTCTCCATTCCCATTATTAGGATCATACTTCAGTTAAAATATTATTTCCCTTGGATTAATAAAAATCCATCATACCCTTTGAGTTCTCCACATTGCTGGCAAAAAAAAAATACCTTCTAAAAGGCAAGTGTTTTCTGATTGGATTCCTTTTTAAAATTCACTATTTCTAGGAATTTGGGGGCAAAATACCTATCTGGCTCTGATACCCTTTCAAGCCTTACATTTCCCCATTCGTGGCCTCTACAAACTATTCTTTAGCCAGAATCCACCATGTTTCCTCTTGCTTTGTGGCTTTAGCCTTGCTCTACTTAGAAACCATTTCCCACTCCTTATCCTTATCTCCTGGTTACTTCCTGACTCATCCCTAAGGGCAGTTAAAGTTCTAACTTTCTGATGAAATCCTTGCTGATGGTCTGATCCTAATCTCCTGATCTCCTATAAGGGGTTCTATGAGCTCTCTAAATACCCTCACAGTGAAATTAAGGACTCCATTATTTGTGTTTCCATTGCAATTTTGTACTTCCCAGCTGCCATCCCCATTCATGGTACTGGGGATACAATACAATGAATACTTGTTCATTTGAACTATTAAACTTGCCCATCATTTTTATTATTCACTTAATGTAGGAAACTTAAGATAGCTGAAACACAAAATTTTAATAAGCCTGCCCTGTATTAGAAATTATAAATGTATAGCCAAAAATGAGAAAATAATAAATCATGCTAACTAAAAGTAGAACATTATGCTTATGTGAGTTTGAACAGTATGAGAAATTAATAAGATTAATGTAGAAAAGTTTTTAATAAAATCGTGCTAAGTGAATAGAGGAATACTTAATGAAAAACATATTTATAAAATTCTTATATGTGACACATGGTATATATTTTACTTTTCTTCTATTTCTAGCTCCTTTTATAACACAGCCCAGGCTTCTATTGGATGGCCTTTTGGGTCAATTTGATTAATTTAAACAAGTGGAACACTGAAATTTAGATTAAAAAAGGAAATATTAAAGTTAAAGATAACAGAGACAGAGTTATAAAACAGCACAGTTGGAGCAAGTGGGAGAATATAAAATGCTTAGCTAGAATAAAAAGTTCATTCGTCTGTTGCTGCATTTAACATCTTCCAAACACCACAAAAGTCAACACAGGCTTATTGAATTTTATAATAGTAGGTGGGACGCAAAGGTTAACATAGTCTTCTATAGGAAACTTCAGGTGGGTAACATAGATTTCAGCATTGTTTCGACCGGTTTAGCAGTAGGCTTTTGTTGGTTTCTTTTTTAGTTTTTGCTTTGTTTTGCTTTTTGCCTGCAACAAACTTTCATTCAATACTGGTGACACATTTTATTTACATGCCCTGACACCTTCACAAATGACTCAGTTATAGATCAGTAATTCATGCTTTTTATTCTTCAATTTTATTACCTAAACTTACTCTTCTAAGCATCGTTTTATGTTTCTAGTTAAATATAAGTGAAAATTGATTGGAGTATTTCTCAATGGAATTTTATCTTTATTTCATCATAATTGCTTCATATTTGAATAATGACAGATGAACTGCCTCATTCAATTGCAGTTTTAAGGCTTTGAAGTCACAATAACAGCACGGGATTTAAATCCTCAAGCCATTATTATAGCAGAAAAGACATTGGGGAAAATGAAAACTTATGGTGCTATAATTTGCTGGGAGAAAAGAAAAAGATTCCAATGGTTAAAACATACGATGTCCCAGACAATTTCTAACCTAAGACATCATGGCACAAGAGTGAGGTGGGCAGTGACATTGTGGTCTTTCCTTCCTAAAATTACTTCTAGAGTAATACTTTATACATACTGAGCCCGAAATTCACATAGCAAGTAATGACCCCACAATCATTTTGCTTCAGGTATTATCTCAGTGGCATTTGTAATTCTATTCAGCAACAATTCAGTATTTCACCAATAGCGAGTTCATCAGGTCTTTTTCTTCTTTCTCCGACATTTACATCATGAGCTGAGTACTTTTTAATACCCTACGGTGTGCATTTCAAAGTTCTCTTTGTCTTCCTATTCAGTTTTAAGTAATGAATCAAACAATATGCAAAAGCAGAAAGGGAAACGCAGATCCTGCGTTTAAAATTTCATTCCGTATAGCTGATGGGGTTGGTGGTAGCTGATTGATACATACAGCACTTTCATTTCCTCATTAGGACACTATACTTCTACCAATGTGGCATCAAAAGTTTTTCAAGCTCTCGATTTATAGTGGCATGAGATACAAAGTAAACAGAATAAATGAAAACATGAAAAGCATACTTAGTGTGATTCAGACCACACAAAATTATATACTTAAGAGGGAATATTTATAAAGGATCATGATGAATAAAGTGAACATGAAAACGGCTCCCATTTGAAATTATAGAAAGACTCCCTTTTAATGGAGATTTTCTTTAGTCACTTATCAAAGCAGGTTGAGAATGCAAATAGGTCAGTAACTTTCTGTAGCAATGAAACTATATGGAATCAAATTATTCACATATATTATAAAAATTCTATTTTACATTAATACTAAATTTTCTGAAGAAGGAAAACCCACTTAATATAACTTTCCAGTCTAACGGCAATACATCATTTAATATTTCTTCTAGAAAGTCTCATAGCCCACTATAAATGAAGCACCCCGTGGTGCAGCCAAACACCTATTTCTGTAATTGCACAGATGTTGCAATCTCCATGTTAATGGAATCTGCTTAAACTCTCAAACTTTGCTTGTTTACATCTTAATGGTGTTTAATTTCTCAGATGTCCTTGTTATTTGGGACAAGTGAGTTTATTTGAGTGCTCGATCTACACCCCGTCAACTTCTCCTTTTTCTTGTAGAAGATTTAAGAGACCATCACGGTCTTCCAGGTCTTGAGAATGAGTCTGTACCGTAAGGAAAAACAAATATAGCACATCATGGCAAAACCCACATGTATATAAACTTGGTTGACTAAGAGTTATTTTAATAGGATATTTTTATGTTTTATTTTATTCTTTCTCATCTTGCCTATCAATAGTTTTATGTCCTGGCTTGTGCTGAAGAGAAATTTGATACATTTTATCTTTGAATTTAATTTGGCCAAGATTCATCAAGTTGATTGATTAATTCCAGGTTAGATGACTTAATTTATAGTGATTCAGATTACCATGTATCAGCTTCTCTCTCTGGAGGTTTTTTCTTTTAAAAAGATCAAGCACTTAGGAGTAGAAGTTGGTAGTCATTGGAAAATAGAGATGGGTGAGGAGGAAGATGAAGAGAAACTGTAGGGGCTATATGCAGTAGCTGAGGTCTGTAATCCTAGCACTCTGGGAAGCTGAGACAGGAGGAGCCTTTGACCTCAGGACACAGGAATCCCAAACTAGCCTGACCAAGAGAGAGACCCTGTTGCTACTAAAAATAGAAAAAATTAGATGGACATTGTGTTGGGCACCTATAGTCCTAGCTAATTGGGAGACTGAGGCAGGAGGATCACTTGAACCCAGGAGTTTGAGGTCGCTATAAGCTGGGTTAACACCATGGCACTCTAGCCTGGGCCATAGAGTGAAGCTCTATTTCAAAAAAGTAAAAATAAAATAAAATAATAAACTATATGGGAATACATCAAAGTCCAATTGCCTTTCTGTGCCCAAATGCACACATTGGTAAAGTAAAAGGGCTTTTCCCCACTCATCTGCTAAATCTGCTCTTAAGATTTGCAGAGTCCAGAGCAGGAGTAAAAATAGAAAGAGACCCTTATACCATATTACTAAATATTTACAAATTGTGAAATAGTAAATAAAACATAGTTCTAGCTTCATACCTTGGCACATATTTCTTTGGAAGGACCTGGAAAACTAGATTCCAAGTTAGAATTCTTGATCTCCTTGAAAACTCCCCCCTAGAATGAGGGTGGAAGGCAACAGTCCCCCTGCCCTGTCATCAGTTTGAGCTCTGTTCCCTTTTCCCATCCTGGGTCTACCCTCAGCCCAAGGCACCACCTCATTCTATCCAACTCTTCTCCCCCAAATAGCTATAGTCAGCTCTGAGGCCTGCTGATGCACACACCCTGCCCTTGGAAAGACAGATGCAGAAAAGAGGCTTTACTAAGTTCTGTAAGCAAACTCAGGGCGCCTTAGGCAGGACATTTCTAAATCTTCCATACTTGGAGATGTCTAGGAGAACAGAGACATGGATGCCAGGTGGGCACGTGTCCCTGGTTCTGAGCACTCCTTATGCTGTGGAAAGGAAATGGATGGAAAAGAACTAGAGCAGGATCCTGTACAATGTGGGTCTCATTTCAAGACAAGGACATGCCACTTGTCTCAGTTGCATGTAGGAGAAAAGCCACCTAAAGTTATTTATATAACAATGTGGGTGGGCAGTGATACTAACCTTTCAGTAGGGTTGACATGTCTTGCTAGTCCAGAAACAAATGAGGTCACCATCTTTGCATTTTAAAGATCCATTTTTAAAGTGGTTGTTTGAAACTCCCAAGGTGAAAAGTGGCAATTCTGTTGTCAGATGGACCAGCAAAAGTCAACTTGGTTTACAATATAGTTGAAATACTATTAAAAAGAAAATGGGAGATGACACTAACCTTGGCAATGCTTGTTAATTAAATTACATATAAACACATGAAAGGAATGAAAACCCAAATGCCTTTTATTTTCCTATAATTCTTCATAAAATTCAAAATATTTCAGTATTCACTTTTCATCATGACTTTATTTGCTCATGTCTCAATTCAGATCAGAATCTCCTTAACTCAAGAAACATTATAAGAAAAGAAAAGTGCTCAGGGAATACAGTGTTGGACTCTTACTGTTCTATGCATCTGAATCTGGGGCTTTGCCTGTTGGCCGGGCTGGCACCAAACTAGGCAGGTGCATGGCTATCCAGCGGTTTATGGGCAATATCTATCAGTAATCTATGGTTTATCTGTACGTACATATTTGGATATCACCTTTGTTCATTAGCTCTTTTTATTTATTGACTGTGGGGAAAATGAAAGAACTATAGTACCTGAAACATAATGTCAAATAAGCTGTAACTAGGAAATATATTTTAAATTTAGTGAAATCTTGCAATAAGTTGGAATCAGATTTTAAACAAAAAACGAAAGACAATGGTTTTAGTCCACCACTATTCAATTTTTACTTATCAAGTAAGCTAACGTTTTAATCATCTTTTGAGGAAGGTGGCAGAAGGCAAGCACAGAAATCCCTGACTCAGGAGACAGAGTGTGTTCTACTTTCCAGTATTTCTTCCTGCCCAAATCTCCCCAGACGTGGCTCATAGAAGTAACTAAAGCTCCAGCTAACTCTTACCGCCTCTGCACTGGAAGTCCAAGGCAGCCTCCAAACCCAGAATGGTCCCCATCTATAGTTAAGCTGATGTAAACAAGTGCCACAAGGTGGCACCAAACCACAGATGAAACCAACACCAAGTTAGATTCTTTAGGTAGATGGCTCTCCCAGCACTAGACAGCCCCTGTCATTTCATTAACAGCACAATTATACAATCCTAAGCTTTGCATGTTTTCTTTTTTTTTTTTTTGTTTGGATCCTATTTATCCCATCTTAGAGGGATTTTGCTTTACAAATAAATAAAACAAAAGGGACATGAAATGGAGATAGTCAAACAGTAAAGTCAATAGGAGTTTTGGATAATAAGTAATAAGATGTGAAAGAGACCAAGAAAGTTTGAGTTTGATTAGTAGAAGGTCTACTAACTGTGCAGGGTGGCTAGATGCAGTTCTAGAAACCAGAGAAGTCTCAGTTCCATCTTCCCATATGGGCAGCAGTTTTTTAACTGTTCAGCATTGCTCTGTATCAGTCAGCATACCAAGAAGTAAGGTGATCCTTAAATTAAGTGGAATAATAAAAGTAGCCATAATGCATCCAACAAAATGATATTTGTTAAAAACAGATTGCATAACAAACTTTCAATGGCTCTCCTTTGATTTAAGAATAAAGGATGAGTCTCCAGGAATAACAGGATCTCAAACTGAACCTTGGCTTCATCTCAGGACTCCACCTTCCTTTGACTCTTGGATATGTGCTTGTGTGTGTGTGTGTGTGTGTGTGTGTGTGCGTACGTACATTTATATATAGATGTGCGTGTGTCTAGGAAAACCCGAGACGTGTGGAGCTACTTTTCATTAGTTATGTAGGTTTTACTTGTCTATAATTGAAGATATAGTTTCTTGCTAGATTTTGTGATTCAGAAAGTCAAAAATAACAGCAATCATATTATTTAAAGGCAATATAATTTTATTAAGACATTAATTAACATATTAACAACAGCTTTATTTTGGAGAAGAACAACAGTGACTTATCGAGTGACCATTTTCTATATTCCTGTTACAAAATCCTGATTTTCTAGCTCAGCATCTATATTATAGTGGTTACTGTGCCAGCCACATGCACCAAGGATGGTGAGTTTGAGCCCGGCCTTAGCCAGCTAAACAACAGTGACAACCCCAATAAGAAAATAGATGGGTGTGGTGGCAGGTGCCTGTAGTCTCAGCAACTTGGGAGGCAGAGGCAAAAGAATCACGTAAGCCTAAGAGTTTGAGGTTGCTGTGAGCTATGACATGACAACACTCTACTGAGGGTGCCATAATGAGACTCTGTCTCAAAAAAAAAAATCCAAATTTTCTTTTTGGCTGTAAGTGTGCTCAGCTGAGAGATCACATTTACGAATTTTGGCCAAATGGTATCTCATCAAAATTGTTAACTGGAACATTTGAGAGAATGCTTTTTTGATCATCTGCCTTTTATGCTTTAGGGAGCTCAGAAATGAAGGCAGGAGCAAAGGAAGCTATTTTAAGACATGAGGGCAAAGCTAAAAGAGTCCTAATTACCTAGAATCTTGACATTCTGAGCAGCTTAATCAGTACCAGCAACTATCTAGTGCTAGAATCCTCATTGTATAAGAAAAATAAGCCACTACATGTCTATGCCACTGATATTTTGTGTTATATTTATATGTGATTGAATATAATTCTAATATATAGAAGTAATATCAGTCATCTTCATATGCTATGCTTAAACAAGGGTGATCTAAAACTCAGCACAAAACCAGATACTTCATAAGTGTTTACTGAAGTGAAGTGAATTAATATTTTGCATAGATTTTTATTTATAAACTGAGTTCAGAAACATTATTTCATCTGAGCATTGCAAAAATGTAATTATTTTAGTCATTAAGTCATTATTTAGAATTTTTTTTTATTAAATGGTAACTATGTACATTAATGCACTTCTGGGCTACAGTGTGGGGTTTTCACTGTACAGTATCCGAAATGCTTCCATCAAACTGGTCAACACAGCCTTCATGTCATTTTCTTAGTTATCATTTTAAAATGTTCACATTCTACTCTTAGAAAGATTCACTTGTACCCTTGTAAGATAAACCTCAGAAGTGATCCCTCCAATACCCTTCCCTCCACCCATTCCCCCCTCCTCTCTCCCTCCCCTGCCCCCATATTCTTAGGCTGTTACTAGGTTATAGCTTTCATATAAAAGGTATAAATTAGTTTCATAATAGGGGTGC
>CAUYTI010021337.1:0-31301 GCA_963575145.1 Galago senegalensis
CGTTTGCTCATCTAAAATTCTGGAGTGATAGTATTAATTTTTTTATTGTTATTAGATCATAATTGTGTACACTAATTCTATCATAGGATACAGTGTGTTGCTTCCATATGCAGATTGGAAAACTCTCATCCAACTGGCTAATATAGCCATCATGTCTTTCTCATAATTGTTGTGTTAAGACATTTATATTCAACCTGTAGACAAATTCACATGTACCCTAATAGGATAAATTATAGGCGTGATCCCCACAATATCATTCTCTTCATCCATCCTCCCCCCTCCCCTCCCATACAGCCACAAAGAAAGATGGAGACCTTGCCTCCTTCATGTTTACATGGATGGAGCTGGAAAATGTCCTCCTTAGCAAAGTATCTCAAGAATGGAAGAAAAACTATCCAATGTACTCAACATTATTATGAAACTAATTGTTAGCTATCTTAGGAAAGCTACAATCCAAATGGAGCCCTAGACTACGAGTGATAGTATTAAAAGGAAGAAGGGGAGAAGGGATATTAGAAGCAACAGCAACCTCTGTGCAATGAGAATTTGGAATATGATTCTAGAATGCTCTATTATCATTATGTTGACCATGCTTTGGGTAACAATCTGAGAACTGTTTTCATTCAAGTTTAGTTGTCAAATTTTAGAATATAAATGGATCACTTTTAGAATTGTTAAAAATGAAGGTTTTTAAGCTCCAATTCTAGTAAGTCTAAGAATCTGCATCTGAAAAAGATGTCCCAGGCAATTGTTTTCCAGTTTTCATAACCTGGGACTGGTGGTCACTTCTATGGGCTACCTTGAATAGAATTTGGGAATGGCTTATAAAGTTTGCATAATTACAACTTACAACTTGTGGCATATAAATTCAACCTTGGGTTTAAATCAGAGAATGGTGACCTGCATGAAAGGATCTTAGATTTCCTTATACTGTTGAGACTATGTTAATCAAACTTTTTTACATTTTATCTAGAATTCCTTGAATATAAAGAGATGATTCCGTCTTGAAGACTTGACTCATACCTCATAAGGCTATTATAAACTCGGTATTAATAAATTACAATTTACTTAGATTTATAAGTACTATTATGGTCTTTATTGCATTTGATCTTCTCAGGAAGCAAGATTTTACAGGTGAGGCAGTCCAGAGAAAGCATTTCCTGGCCTATAGTATCCAAACCCCATCTTTCTGCTTTGAATGCTGGTGTTATTGCCCCGGTGCCACAGTGCATCCCTTTGTTTCCCATCCTAAGTTGAGATCAAAATAGAAACAGCCCCAAATAGAGCAGAAGCAGTGAGCAGAGTGAGGAGTAGATAAATGCATTATAAAAAGCAAGAGGCAACAACATAGATGAGCCTCAAAAACATTACGCTCAGTGGAAGAAGCCAGACATAAAAGACATTATATTATATGATTCCATTTATACGAAATGTCCGGAAAAGGAAAACCTATAGAGACAGAAATAGATTAGTGATTGCCTAAGGCTAAGGGTAAGAACAAAGATTAACTGTAAACAGGCATGAGGGATCTTACTGGGGAGATGAAATGTTCTAAAACTGGGTTATGATGATGGCTGCGCAACCCAGTAAATTTACCAATGATCGTTAAATTATACGTGTAACATGTGTGAATTTGGTAACGTGTAAATTACAATGTGTCCCAAACGTCACAGGGAAAATGAGAAATTGCAGCTAAGTGTACATTTATTTACAAAATATTCATTACAAAATTTTATACAATATTTCTCTGTGTCAACTATAAATATTAAAAATATAATATTATGTAAAATATAATAAGTTTGTTGATTTTCCTATGTATGGAGACCTCTGGGATACCTGATACTATTTAATAAATTTGTTTTGGAAGGAAGTCATGGGTTAATGTTAGAAGTATAAATTTTATTTTTGGGCTCGGCACCTATAGCTCAACAGGCTAAGGCGCCAGCCACGTACACCTAAGGTGGCGGGTTCAAATCCCCAGCCAGGACCCTCCAACAACAATGACGGCTGCAACCAAAAATAGCCGGGCATTGTGGTGGGTGCCTGTGGTCCCAGCTACTTGGGAGGTGGAGGCAAGAGACTCGCTTGAGCCCAGAAGTTGGAGGTTGCTGTGAGCTGTAATGCCACAGCACTCTACCCAGGGGGATAGCTTGAGGCTCCGTCTCAAAAAAAAAAAAAAATAAAAATAAATAAATAAATAAATTTTATTTTTGGTCTGCCACTTACAATTCGGATAAAATTGAGAAAGTAACACAACGTCTCTAAGACTCTTGTATTAGGGTCTCTGGGAGAGAAAACCAGTAGGAGTGGATAGATGCATAGAATCAGTTGTGGAGACCCAGGAGAGACAATGATGGAGTTCTGAGTCCAAAGCCCTGAGAGCTGGGATAGTCCATGGTATAAATTCCAGTTTGGGACAAGAAAGACAAATCTCCAGCTTAAGCCATCAGGAGAGGAGAGAGAAAGAGAGAGAGGGAGAGAGAGACAGAGAGAATGTAAATTGTTCCTTTCTCCAAATTTTTTGTTCTGTTCGGGCCCTCCACAGCCTGAATGATGCCAATGCACAATAGGAGGGCAATCTGCTCAGTCTACTGATTCGAATGCTAAGCCCATTTAGAAATACCCTCACAGACACAACTGGAATAATATCTGACCAAATGTCTGTGTACCCCTGGCCCAGTCAAGTTGATCTATAAAATCAGCCATCACAATCCTGAATTCCTATTCCTAAAAAGAGAATGATAGTGTGTACCTTGAACAACGTCCTACCTTCTTAGCACATTGTGAGAACCAAAACACATCAGAGATCATCAGCATTCAGGCTGGAAGTTTAAAATCACACGTAAAATAAATTATAAAGATTCACAAATAATAATGTTGCCTAAGAATAAAACTATCCATAAAATATCATTAAAATTACATTTAAAAAACACATACAAGAGTCACGATGACTGATTGTGACTCCAAGTTCCTTGTTCCATCTATTTCTATACCTACAGACATACATATAAATGTGTGCATTCCATTCCTACATACATACATTGCCACATATATTCCACATTTGATTCTCATATGTGGGTATTTACATTTGTGTCGTATGTACACACATATGCACACATTCTATTTATCTTCCATATGTATTCCATTTGTGTGTCCATGATGATTTGAATACAACATTGAAGCAGGAGAATAAATATATGACATCTCACAAAACCTGTAGTTCTTAAATTCTACGAAATGAGAGTAATTGCAGAGCGCATCTGTCTACCTTGGCTGCCCTCAGATTTGGGAGGACTGGCCAGCATTCCCTTTTACTTCATATCTGGAACCCAGAAACCACCCTCCCAGGAGAACATGCATTTGCGGAATTAACCTCTGTTTCGCCTCTGAATGAGGCTTCACCACATAGTCCCGGCACATGATGATGGCATATTGGAGTCTCGCCATGTGCAGTTCACATCAGAACATCACAGCAACAACGGTGACCAACATGACAGCTCAGATTACTAAACACTATTTCCATTAGGCCAGTGCAAATATGCCACTCCTCTTCTTTGCCTGGAATTACTTCCTTACAAAAAAGTCTTCAAATTATTTTAAGATATTTATTTTATCTTCTTTTTTCACGTGATTCTTGAGAGTTTGGCTTTAATGCATTATGTTCCTCTGCTATAAGCCTTTTAATGTCAACTCGTCAAAACCTAATTGCATTTTTCTAACTCAGAAAACACTCGATCGCTGATTGTTTTTGAAAATTATTATTTAAGTCAGCATCACTTCTCTGACAGCATTCTAGAAAATCTGCTGTATATACACCCAACCTTCTTCAGGGCCAGGATGCACTTAGAACGTACACAGGGATCTAATGGGGCCGATCTGAAATTCCCTCCTGTGTTGCAGAGGTTGGCTGTGCTGTTTAATGCATCCTTAGCAGCTTGGCACACCAGTTTCCTAGTATAATTTAATGTTAAATAACACTCCTAAGACTGTGTCAAGAAATAAGCTACATGTAAAATGTCATCTTTGAAAAAAAGAAAACAATTACATTTATGACATGCAATTTGCATCAGCCTCTTTTGAGATAATCAAAGAAAGATAGCAATAGCCAATAAATGGGCCAGCAAGAAGAAAAGAAGAGCCTTTGTATTGCCAAGGTTCCATTTTTCCTTGGCACACCTAAGCCAGTCTTTTTCTGAGTCTACTGGATAAGCATTTGTCATAAGCTTTACTGTACCATGAAGTTATGATTAATATTACAGCTCAAGTACAGCGGGTTGAAAGACCACATTCATTTTCAAAGTCACGTCGCATTGATTAGAATTCACTGCAGGTTATTCAAATAACGATCCTCTCTTTCCCCAGGAGAATCTCTGTCTGATTTTTCTTTATCCTCATTAAAGATCCCAGGTGCAGACAAAGCTTTACGTTCTTCTAATTTGCATTATCCTTGGGAAGGAGGTAATTCACATGCCTTCAGTATATAGCACTTGTTTTTGTAGTTTGCTCTTTCCTATCATCTCTTTAAATAAATCAAGAAATTTAGCCTTTATCAACCCTCAGACAATAGAAAATGCCAAATTTTATTATCCTTAGTAATGAGCCCATGGATTCCAAATTCTTCATGATAATTTAGATAAAGTGAGGCATTTTTGTTCAGTTCTTGGCTGTACTTGGCTTAAAGAGACAATGATCTTTTTTTTCTTTCTTGGGGAGAAAAATTCATTTTAGAATAATGAGCAGCACAGAGCATTTTTTTTTTTTTTGCCTTTCCAGAACTGAAAAGCAAAGGTTCATCAAGCAATAAATGTAATACTCAGATAATCCCCGACAGAACTTGATATGTTATTTGGCTAATTAGATAAATTTCTATGCAAGGACAGATCAATTATTGCCTTCGTTGAGATAATTTATTAGCTACCCTTCCCAATTTAGCATTTTCATAGAATCGCATATGGATTTCATTGGCATAAGGTGTGGGCCTCAAAATTATGACAAAGAATTCTGCCTTGGACTATTTTTACCTTAGTTTTTGTGTAATGAGTTTAGCCTGAAGCAGACTGACAGCATTGTTGACATTTCATTGAGTTTCCATTTCTCAAGAGAGAAGAAATTTTAGCTAATTAAATAATGTTAGAGTGTCTTAGAAACTACAAAGGCAACAAGAAACCACACGGCAGTAGCACTATATTTGTTAAGACCACTTGTGTGTTTCTGAGATCTTTAGAAAACTGAAGTCTGCATAACAAAACTTTTAAAGTGATTCAGAAGCTCAACTTGATGTGGCTGGCATAATTGGAAAGGTAGGAGAAAAACAAATTGAAGAAAATTTTCATAAAAATGATTATTTTTCAGAGTATGCATGGGGAGTAAATATGATTGTTTCCCTACGCATGGTACAGCAGTTTAACGGGCCTGAAATGCATGTATTTGTGTGTGTCTCTGTGTTTCATACTGAAAATTGCATGTGTTATGTTCAGGGTGTAATTGTAACTTCCAGGCCAGAAAATCAGCATTAATCACATGTTTAGGTATTAATGAAAACTGATGTCTAGCATTCTCTTTGATTTGGGCAGGACGACAGACAGGATTTGGTATGATAGGTGAACCTGCTCTTGGAGAGTCTCTTTATACATCACCAATACAGAGTAAAATTAAGCATTTTATTGGCATTTGTATTAATTTGTTCTTAGCAGAAAGACGTGTAATCAGTCCCAGGATCTCATTGACTCTGAGTAAAATGAAATGGAGTGCATACTTGGAAACAAACCCTTTTAATTCAGTGAGGAACTATTTAACATGGAATAAAATTTTAATGAAAAATAACTGAAGATTCTACTCAGGCATATCTTTTCAGTTGTGCTTGACAGAACAGCACTGTGCATTCGACAGAAATACGAGTCAATGACAGAACTCGAAGGAGACAGATATGTTACTATGTCCACTCAGAGAAATATGCGAAATCATTCTGACAAGAGACAATACATAATAGCTGTGACATTCCAAAGCCATGCTGGGGATGAGCGGAAGGGATGTGTGACCCCAGCCTGAACAAATACAATTTTTGAAAAGAGCGTATTCTAATGAAACAGACACCTACTATGTGTGCATTTGCAGCTAATTGTGGGTGCATACACATGTGTTTGGGTGTGATGTGGGCACATGTGCACAGGTGGGATGTGTGTGTGTGGGGGTATGTGTGTGTGCCTTCAATCTTGACTATCTCAGTGAGGAAGACATGAAGAACTCAGAGGAAATTATTTCCCCTCTAAGCCTCAGGAAACCTTTGAGATTTCATTGACATTAATTAAGCCCACCCCAGGATCATAGACTTGGTGTGCTTGGCGAACTTTTGTTTTAAAAAGCAAGCTTAGCTGCCAGATGAGTTTTTTCCCAAGCTCTCATTTATTGTGGTTTCCAGCAGGGGATCTTGTTTCAAGGGATATGATCAAAGTAAAGGACATTTCTTCTGGGACATATTTTACATAGATTAAATCTCATTATGCAACTTACTCTTTAGTCTATACTCTTTATGAGCTTCTATTATAAGGACAAATTTAACATAGAAAATGTGTGTACTTATGACTTTAGATACACTAGGTGCCAAGGAAGTTCAGGGGCAGTAAAGTTAAACACTTTTAGTTTAGTTTTTGTTTTTATCACCAGTGAATTTCCAGTATAATCTCAAATAAGGTTGCTATCTATATGACTGTGAAATTAATATTTCCCTAACATTTGTATGACTTCAGTTTTAAATGCAAATGATTTATTTAAGGAATATGTTGGTCATTTTGGTTTCCCTTCTCTGTTTTTTTTTTTTTTTTTTTTTTTTGGTACAGTTTTTGGCTGGGGCTGGGTTTGAACCTCTGGCATATGGGGCCGGTGCCCTACTCCTTTGACCCACAGGTGCCACCCCCATCTCTGTTTTTAAACCCTCATCTCCCCATGGTTTTCATTTGAAAGGTAGGCAAGTTATTTTGGTTGTATTAAGGGACGTGACATAATACTCATAATACAAAGTTGTGTTTTCTTACTGAACACTAAGGACTTGGAAATTTAAAATAATGTCCAGCAAATCTTATACTGGAAAATAAAGATATTGGTTACATAACTGAGAATGGACATCAGTTAATTTCACAAAACTAATTCAAGTTGCTACTGATATGTATAGGTATGAAGAATGACCCAATTCAGTAGCAAATTCTTTCATGCCAATATATTATTGCTCTTAGTTTAATATCTTTAGAATCTAAAAAAGATAAGGATACTGAGTACAAATCTGCTTGCCCATAGCCTAAAAACAGGAAAACGTGTCACAAAACACTATGCGAGATTCAGTAATCCTGGCCCAGAACCCTGATATTTAGACCAAATGAACATTCAGTTTTTCCATTACTCTTTGTAAGAAACTGTACCATGTGTGTCTAGTGAGCATGGTCTTCAGATACTGATGAAAACACACTTAGTCTATAAATGAACATTCAGCATATAAATGAATGCTTCATTTTCAATAATTTTGTTGTTATTTGCTTGCCAAAGTAAATTACATATTTTCAGATCTAATCTCATGTTTGCTCTTCTGTGGTATAATCAGCCTTACAATTAAAATTGCCAGGGTAAGCTGAGGAATTGATTGTTTTTAGCTGGACAGAAAGATAGGATGCACAGTCAAGTTTCAGGTTAAATTGTCCTGCTCTTTCTAGCAATTTTCTTCACCGTTTGGTCTCTAAAGGTACAATTTCCTTCAGGGGAGTGGAAGTCCTCTCTGTTTCAGTTCTCGGTCTCTCCGCCATGCATTTAATCAAGACCTAATTTATAACACCATTGGCAGTGGTTTTGCAGCATCTGAGGGGGGTCCTCCTGCACCCTGTCTATCCAGTGGGCACTTCACTGGGGCACCCAGAACAGAGCCATGTGAAGAAGCTAAAATGATGGTCAGTTAAATGGTTAATCAGAACATAAACCTCTATTTTTTTTTCCGTGATCAATGCAAGTCAAATTCCCTGTGCAAGTGGTTAACTCATCTTCAGAACTTGAAACATAATTAAACCAGAAGGAGTCTGTTATGATTAGAGGTGAGAAGCTGGGGCTAGTTAAGCCATAACAAAGAAAATGAATTCGCATTAAGCTTTGAGCAAAAGGCAGTTTTCCTTTTCTGATTATATTTTAGGAAGTGTATTTCCTGATGCTTTTTAAAAAATGAAGCTATTTATATAACAATTCAGAAAGTTTTTTCTTTTTTTTTTTTTAATGTGATGTGTCTTGACAAACACATATGCTGTTCTTTGTGGGTTTCTGACACTAAGCATCCCGGTGACTCTATTTTCAGAAGCTTTTCCCTCCTTCTTCGTGGTTTCCTGTCTTCATGGTAACCTTAATAATCTCCAGCAGCCTCATTTAGTTCACTGCTGAATAAATATTTTTCTAGATGACTTTCATATAGCTTAATATTGTATGTACTATCTACATTAGAAAGTTCCTAAAATCTATACTATTTATTATGTTCTAATTCTTTATGGCTATAATAATTTCTATTGAATTTTCACTCTGCAATTAGATCTTTATAGCTTTTATAGTATAGCACAGAGGATATATTTTCTCCTCTTGGTATAAGTTAATCTTAGATAACTTTAAATAAGATGAATATAATTATAAATTTGTAAAAACATTTAGAAGAAAATGCGTGTTTAAAATGCGCTCCTTGTCTATTTCATTATGAAATACTCTGTTTTTATTCCACCCTATTTTCCCCAGCTTACTCATGTGGCTGTTATTTCAGTGTTTACATCTTATTATCTGCTTGTGCATCAATCAAGGTAATGGTACAAGTGAAAATAAGCTAGGCAAACACAAAAGTAAATTAATGTCATGTGAATTTTGGCCAAATGTGAGGAGTGCCACATTCCCTGTTTACTTGTGGGGAATATTAACTACAATTCCTGACATTGTCCTGAACTGCCAGTTCAGAATAAAGACCCATGTACTGACAATCCCCCCTTCTACAGAGCTGAGAAGTGTGTACTGTAGTGCTGGGTCTATATGTTATTTTCAGAGTGAATGAGAGTGGCGTGCTCTAATCAAGTGTTCCCTTCATATTGTAGCAGACAATAGGATCCTCCATCAGTGCTCCCAGAACCCGGGGACAACTGCCATGCAGCCAGCCCACGCCCTGGGTCCCAGCCTAGCAGACTCCATTATTATTCTGGTCATTCCTCTGCAAAACATACTGAAAAAGCAGTTCCATGCAGGCTGTTGAATTTTCCCATAAAAATGTATTTGTAAGCCTTGGATCTAGCAGCCTTTTGGTTAATAATGTAAGAGAGAGAGGAAGAGAGAGAGAGGAGTCCAATCCATAAAATGGTTTATAAAATACCACAAAAATATATTTCTTTTAATGTCCTAAGACTTAAAAGTACAGCAGTTTTTTGGGTTTGGAGTTTAACTTCAAGGTAGTTTTTACTTGGCCATAAAAAAAAAAAAAATAGCTACAATAGAGCTGCAGTCCCCAACCCCTAGGCTGCAGACAGTCCTGGTTCATGGCCTATTAGGAACTGGGCCACACAGCATCTCCACCTGAGCTCCTCCTCCTGTCTCTTCCTCATCCCCTTACCCAGTCCGTGAAAAAGTGGTCTTCCATGAAACGTATCCCTAGTGCCAAAAAGGTTCCCCTCAGTGGCCTGTCAGGGGCTCAGCAGCCCAGCAGGAAGTGAGCATCAGGTGAGTGAGTGAAGTTTCATCTGTATTTGCAGCTGGTCCCCATCTTTCATCACTACCGTCACTGCCTGAGTTCTGCCTCCTGTCTCATTCTCCTTCACACTGTGGAAAAACTGTCTTCTATGAAACCAGTCTGAGGTGCCAAAGAGGTTGGGATCCCTGCCGTAGACCCAGAGCCATAGGGCCGGAACACTGGGTTTAACTCTGACGTCAGCTGGGTAGCCCTTTGCAATCCAGTCTACCCCTCTGATGGAAGACTAAACGGAGGTGAATGTCCCCTCTGAGCTATAAACCTCTGCCTTCTGAATAGGTGTAGCTGTGTTTGTGGCTACCAAGTAAAGGGTGAAAGAATTTGTAAAAAAGTTTTAGTCAAATACCT
This sequence comes from Galago senegalensis, assembly GCA_963575145.1. Classification (NCBI taxonomy): domain Eukaryota; kingdom Metazoa; phylum Chordata; class Mammalia; order Primates; family Galagidae; genus Galago; species Galago senegalensis. Next base: position 10,091 of record CAUYTI010021337.1, read on the forward strand.
GTATGGCCTTCATGCTCTGGACCATTTTCTCACCTTACCTTTCCATGTGTAGAGACTCCGGTTTTCTGTCCCTCATCAGAGGCGGCCTCTTGAATCGTGATCAGACCCTCGATGGAAGCAGCACCGTGGCGGCAACAGCAGGAGGAACCAATATTTGAGAACTTGCACGACACTTCCACTGCTTCAAGTGCTCTCCATGCAGTAACCAATTTCATCTTCATAACGGTAGTATGATTTATTTATTGTGAATAGTCCCATTTAGAAGAGGAGTCCACTGAACGACCGAGAGCTTAAAATTTATTCTCCTGTCAATGTGTGGCCCTGAGAACCAGGATGAACCCCAGCCATATTTGGCAGTGTGTTTACGCTTTGATTCTCCCTTCAGCCACAGTGATTACTGAATCACTGTCTGGAAAGTGAAAGGTTTCCATTACAAAGAAATCCCACTTTTTAAATCTTCCCCAGTGACCTAAGGAAGAGTATTATGTGCCCATAGGCCTATGTTTGGGCAACCTCCCCAGCCAGGCACACAGCGACAGTCTGGGAGGAACAAAGCAGGAGCCAAGGATAAGCTGAGCAACTCCAAGGCACGGAGGGCGAGAGCGAGGAAGGTGAGAGTGCCTCCGATAAGGGAAAGGGGTCGTTCCTAATTATCAGTGTGGGAGTCCCAATTTCTAAGAGCAGCAACTATTCTTCTCTAGTATCACACCATTTTTATCTAGCAGCTAATCATTACCAAAGTGTTGTACAATCATGTATGAGTTACTTATTTGAGTTTTGCTACAATGGTAATGCATAAATATATAAAATGCAGTGCATGAATTTTGAAACTCTCACACTTAGAGGTGTCTTATTAATTCATTTGACAAGATGAGCCTACTATGTGCAGACCTAGGAAATACAGTGGTGAGCAAAATAGGATGTGCACAGACCTTGCTCTCCGGGAGCACAGGCAAAGTCTACAACTTCGAGGGTGACGTCTTACTTATTATTGGGGATAAAGTATTACGAACGTGGCTTTATTGCCTACTGCTCTCTTCTCTTCTAAAAAGGCATATTTCATTTTAATGACAGAAAATCCTTTCAAGCAAATGTCACCGGGTAAAAGTCGTATAGGTTTTTATGCATGTTCAATTCAGGATAGCGAACTAAGCAGTGAAATGAAACAAGTGTAGGGAACGGGTAATATTTAAGAACACGTGCAGCCCTCTCAGAAGTCACTACATCTGAATATTCAGATTCAACTAAGCCAGACGTTTCCTTTTCTCTTTGGCCATTTTCACTTTGAGGAACATAGGTATGTTTACAGCAACTAAAACTCTTAGACGTTAAGCTAGTTGCTGGGGGTCTCCCAGTTAGTAACTCAAAGAGTCAGGATTCGAATCCAGGTTTTTTCACATGTTAACAGGTATTTTTTTCTCTATCATGATTGTTTTAAATTGTTCCGTTTTTCCATCCAGAAGAGTAACAAGATTTCTTTCCTTTGGTTTTTGTGTAGGATAACTGAAAAACAATTCTCAATCATATTTTTCACTACTAAAAATGTTAGCCACATTATTTGCAGAAGTATTTTTAAGTAAAAAGTTTCAAAAAGTGAGAAAAGAATAACTCTTAGTAAACCAGCTAAAACTTCTGTTCACATTTGCCATATATCCATCTAATCTACCCCCCTCACTGCTGTAGCTACACTGGATTTATAGATATCTAGACTTTCTGTTTGTTTTAAAGCATTTTAAATTGCTCTAAAGGGAATAAAAATTACTTTCTTATATAAAAATAATTTAAAATTATAATTTTAACACTTTGGATATCTTGAAAATTATCCTAACATTAAACACCAAGGGTTTATAGGACACATCATACACAGATTGTTCACTTGTGTGTGTGTGAGATGTATTTTATTCCATCAACAATACATTGTCAATATCTTTCCATATTATGAAACAATTTTTATATTACATCACTGAAAAATAAAACTAATGCACCATAATTTGTTAGCTATTTCTTCATTTTAGATGTTTAGGATGCTTCTAATTCTTTTATTATCATAAATGACAGTAGAGAGTCTATGTGGACAGTTTATATAGCTAAGTCACTGCACCCATTCATAATTATTTCTTGAGCTTAAATTCCAAAAGAATAGAATTTCAGAGTGAAAGTGTACACCAAACTTTTAAAATATAAAACACATATGTTCGGGCAGTGTTTCTCAGTGACTAGGGCACCGGCCCCATATACCAAGGGTGGCGGGTTTGAACCCAGCCCCGGCCAAACGGTAACAAAAAAATAGCCAGGTGTTGTGGGAGGCACTCGTAGTCCCAGCTACTCCGGAGGCTGAGGCAAGAGAGTTGCCTAAGCCCAAGAGCTGGAGGTTGCTGTAAACTGAGAAGCTACAGCACTCTACTGAGGGTGACAAAGTGAGACACTGTTTCTAAAAAAAAAAAAAAGAAAAAAACACGTATGTTCTTGGTTTGCCTCCTGTAGCTCAGCAGGTAGGGCACCAGCCACATACACTGGAGATGGTGGGTTCAAACCCAGCCTGGGCCTGCCAAACAACAATAACAACTACAACCAAAGGAAAAAAAAAAGCTGGGTGTTGTGGTGGGTGTCTATAGTCCCAGCTACTTGGGAAGCTAAGGTAAGAGAATTGCTTAAGCCCAAGAGTTTGAGGTTGCTGTGAGCTGTGACAGCACAGCACTCTACCATGGGTGACATAGTGAGACTATCTCAAAAAAAAAATGTTCAAACTACCTCTAGAAAAGTCACATTAATCCCCCCACTGTATATATACATCATATATGTATACAAATAAAAAATAAATGTTCAAACTACCTTTAGAAAAGTCACATACAATCCCCCCACTGTATAGATACATCATATATGTATACATATTATACATATATATACATGTATATGTCCCTCACCAAAATTAAATCCTGTGCTCTCTTCTCATCTTTGACAATTTGATAGACAAAAAGACAAAAAAAAGCTAATGGCTTTAAATCAGCATTAAACAAAATTAATAACATTAACTATTAATAGAAAAGCTAAATTTTCATTGTATTTATTGGTCATTTGTATTCTTTTAATTATCTTATGCTTGTAAAATAATCTTTTCCTAAAACTATTTGAAAAATTATTTTCACTATAAAATTTTCTATATTGCACATTGTATATCACAACAGTGGTCAAACTCCAATCACTCAGCAACTTAGCTCCATATAAAAAGTAAATGGCTTGAAGCTGAGTTCTGTGAGAAGGATGCAGACGATGGAAGGTGACTTCTTCAGGGATGGGCACACCATCTTGGTGCAGATGCAATTATCTGTCACGTCTAAAGCGAGTACACATTCAAAGACGGAATGAGAGGAGATCTAGTGACCATCAGTTTGTTTGGGCCCATAAACTTCAATGAGTGATTCTAGGTAGAAGGTATTGATTGTTGCATTTAACTAGTAAACCAAATTTTCTCAGGAAAAATTCAATTTAGAATACGTTTCAAACATTTCCAGAATTATAAATCTAAAACCCATGGGAAAAAGACATCTAAAGCCTTTTTGGACGCAAGAAACTATGAAGCAGAAGTTTGAGAAACTTTGAAGAAAAATGTTAAAGCTGATCTCAACCTACGACTTCAGACTTCAACAGGACTGAGCCCTGGGTAGTTGTCAAGACAAAAGCCATGTTCAGATCCAACTGGGAAATGTGTGACGGGACTTTGGAAGAGAATGTGCACTTCATCATAGATCAAATTGTATCTTTATTGCGTAAATTGTATAGAAGGATTTGGTATTTTTTAGCTTTCACGGTTTAACAAACAAAAGTGTCATTTACTCCTTGAAATTAAACCACACACACACGCGCACACACACACAGAGTAACTCCCCACACCATCCTTCATGGAGAATCCGGCCTTCTAGTTCATTTAACATGAAATAACAGATTTGTGTTGATGGTGCTTTTGTTCTTGATACTGAGAGAACTTGTTACTGAAAAATGAGCGACTCACCCTCCAGCAATCGCTAACATTCCAGTTCCTGACTGGAAAAGGGGAGAAGAGAGCAGATGGAAGCAAACAAAAATTGTCTTAATAATACATAACAAAGTGCTGCGACAAATGATATTTCAATGGAGGGAAACAATGGGAAAACGGCCGTTTTCACTGGATCTTAATGTATTTATCAGTCTAATGCTTCCATCTTCAAGCAGGTTCTCTTTTATTGACATGGCAACACAAATTGCAGAAGTAAATTGAATCACGGGCTCAGAATGTAAAAATCAATGAGAAATAATTTTGTAGCACTAAAGTGAATGGTGTAATGCTAGGTATTCATTTAATTAACCATGAGCCTTTCCACATAATGCACAATCATTGCCAGCTTTTCAGCTCATAGTTGTTCCAGGAATAATGGGTTTGGGATTCATCTTTAGAAAACCTGCATTAATATTTGAAAGCGTTTAAATCCATTAGTGGGTCATCTGAACACTGCAGGTCACTTTTACATTGCTAATTGAAACAATAGTAATGGGTTATAATCTACTGTCTAATAATGCCTGGAGTGTTTTACCGCTTTTATATCTGCAGATTCCAGGAAATATGTAAATTTGTTGCTGAACTGTTATAAAAATATGGAAATTTAAGCTGCAGACATCAAACTATTTTTTCTAAAAAAAAAAAAAAAAACCCAAAACATGGCGTTAATAAACTGAAGGGTTACACTACATTCTGGTGTTAGGATAAATTCCTTACTCTAGACCTTCCTCTGTTCTCTCTTCTGCGCTCTGGGCACAGCATCTGGTACTCAAATTTCCCACGTTGCCATTAGGAGAAAGTGAATATCATTAAAACAGTGAGTAAACAATCATGTCATTGTTTCCATATGCCAGCTATACATTGACTCAGCCTGCTGGGTCCTGGCTTTTTTCTATTTGCCCTCCATGAATTTATGCAAGCATTTTATTTTTCATGGAGATTTTCAATATACATCAACATTTCTGGGATGGGGGCAGTTCATGTGGCAGCAACTCTAGCATATGAAATGAGAAGATGATTTCAGTGTGAAAACATACATGTGTGTAAATACATCCACACACATAAAAGGAAGTACATGAGACGAGAGTAGCTTTCTGAATCCTCCTTGTAAATTGAATGTCATACAAATTGATACTTAACCAGCATTTTCGCGTTTAATTAAATATGCATCTCATGCACTTACCTGCATCCTCCTATGCTTAATTACAGTCTGATTGTGCAGAAAATCCAGAAAGATGCATCTCATTATAATAAAGAAAATGCTTTGGCATAGGTAGAAATTGTGTGTGCATGCATGTTCATTTTATATAAATGGGAAATGTTTTTAGAAGCACTTTATGCTAAGGCAAAAATTATAAGGACTTAAATCCATGCACGTGTTACCATTATCAACAGGATCACACTAGCAAATTTGAAGGAAAGGGAATGCCTACTAGAAGCATCATGGATGGCACTGGATTTGGTGCTATATCAAGAAAAGTAACACTTTAATTTCGGGTTTTCATCATCTTTGCAAATGTATTTACATCGAGGAAGATGTCATAAGTTGCGATCAAAATTCTGATTTCATCCACAGGGCACGGCTAAGAGAGCTTCTAAGCAAGGTAATACGAATTGCATACATGGACTAGAAGAGCCCATATATTAATTGTACTGTCTGTAGAATTCAAATGAAACACTTTAATGACTTTAATGGACGTTGTGGATAAGAAAGCGGCCAAACATCCATGGGTTCCTGAAAATAGAAACACAATGTGGTTTGAGATGTGCATAAGGAAATTGAATAAAGGAAACCTGACCTTGCAAAGTCCGCTCTGAAATGCTCCCGCCATGTTTCCTGTCTTTCTCCATGCACTGTTAAGTTCCCTTTGAAGTCTGTATCGCTATACTTGAATCGGCCACGCAGAACATGGAGAAAGATGAAACAATGACCCCAGAAAGCAAGTTGTTTCTTTATTAAAGAAGGACAAGAACTATTAACCTACAGTGCAATAAATAGCCCCCTCAAAGATGTTTCTCACTGCTATCAGCTAAGGGAATTGCCAAAAGGATTGTGCCTTGATGCTTCACAATGAGAACCCTGTTGTGATGAAATGGTATGACAAATTGGGCTTTGTGTACCCAGTTACAGCTCTCAGGAGTTTTATTGTGTCTACAAAAGAGATAGATCCTTAAGGGTTAAGAGACAATCCCACAATAACATAACATATCCACTGAACCGAGAAATCCTACGTGAAGGTCAGAAATCCCTTTCCCTCCCCTGGGAGTTACTATAGCTTTACCCTTCTAGTCTAGCTGGGCTAGGATAATACTGAGCACACGGAAGCCAAAGAAACCAAACTCTTAAATTTTTCTTTAGCCTACTCTTGACAAATTTCCATCTACACGTATAAGAGTTTACATAACCAAACTTACGCAAATGAACTCCATCACCTGTCACTCACCACACTCTTTCAACGGTAAGAGGTAAGAGCACCTTCAGAATTCTCTTTGTTGGGAGTTGGGAAGCTGGCCTCCAGTCACGAATGAAGATTTTCCCCATGTTGTCACTAAGAACGTGTTGCTTCCTTTTTATTTAGGAGTTTAGTCAACCTCCATTTCCTTTTAACTAAACTAGTGGTACACATTTCAAGATGTAAAGGAAACCCTTTAATGTAAAAGCTCTTCTTGTTCTAGGTTGCCGATCATTTCCTTTCAGTGCATTGAAAGAACATTCATTTGAGAAACCTGATTCCTTCCCATAACTTAAGACATCCATTAATGGTGTGTCATTCATTGGTTCACTGGCTATTAGCAAAGGAAATGCCTGACCCTGCTGCCAGGAGTCAGAGAAACAAATGTCTCTGTTTTAGTGTATGCTCTTTGCTTTACATTTCAGTGACTTAGCAGACCCTTTTCTTTCTGGTCAATCTGTCAGGCAATATGCTTTCCTGTCCAAAAGTCTCATAACCCTGCTCCGGGTGAGATGACCAGGCCAGGAATTGGCTGAAATGTGGCATCCCTCTTTCAGCCATTCCACTGAAGCTTCCTCACTCATTTAATTATTTTTAATTTATTTAAATAAATTAAATTATTAATTAACCAGGAATTTTCTGGTTCCTCATTCATTCATCCAGTATATTTATTGTTTCCTACTTTAAAAAAAGGACTCAGGAACTCACCATATTCTTATGTATTCTATATTAAAGTCACCCAGGTTTTATAAGAAAGAGTTGGTTGCATCAGTAAATTGATCTTCTATAATTTTTGAAATTCTAAATGGTTATTCTTCTGATTTCAATGGTCTTCATATTGTCTATCAAAAAGAGTGAGGCCTCATCTAACTTTGACTGACAGTTACTTCAGACGCCAGGGAAGGCTCTCTGTGCTCTCCAGCTGTGTGTGGCATCAGGAGAGGTGAATTGTCAACACCAAGAGAGATATGGCCCTAAACAGCATTCCTCTAGAGTCATCCCTGAATACCAGTGAAATGCCAATTATGATTACCAGACAAAATATTTATCTCCCCAGTGACCCCATTTCATAAAACAAAATTATTCCTTCTCCAGAAGCAGAAAAACAGAGACAATATAAACATCTCTCACTGATAATTCTTGGTGTGACTACTATGTGCACATTACAAGTAATACCAGGTAGCATTTACTATGCATATGAAATTTGCCAGACACTGACTGAGGTGTTCCTATTTTAATCAATCCTAAGACTGTATGATGTTTGTATGTATTTACATACAGACTTCATGTGGTAGGGCTAACACTTAATTTCAAGATAAAAAGTTACCATCTGAGTCCAACTCAATTAGGAGACACAGAGTGAATAGTTTCAAACCATCTTTGAACTATTGGATGTCTTATAGAATCAGACTTATTAAACTTAGAACAGGTTCTTTTCATTAATGACAACTGGAAACAGAAGAAGTCATGGAGAGATGGAAAACATAATTAATTCAGCATTCACCATTAATCCCTTATCAAATAACTTGTTTCTTTGCATTACTCTGACTATTTTTATCCATGGCACAGACACGCAACTCTGTCATCAGGAAGCCACCGGACATGTATCCGTGCCTGCATTTACCTCGTCACCTAATGTCACCATTCACGAGTGGCTGTGGAAGGATGGAGAGAAGGTGGAAGAAGGGAGAGTGGATAATTCTGGATCCTTCAGGTAAATAATTTACTTGTTTGGTTTAAATACATCACGTTGAGGAATATCAACGATTTAAGATTACTTGTATTCAATTCAGTGTGTTAGAACCTTGTGAAGCAAATTCTTGGCCCTGGGGGCCTCAGTGGTTTCAAAGAGTATTATTCCCTCCTCTTTAAGTGGGAAGAAGTTTTGTCACTGGGGCTCTAGACTCATAGGTCATTTGGCAGCAACCACAATTTGGCCATTGCTTTAAACCCAGATCAAGCATTTTGTTATCAACTGGTGAGAGTTTAATCACTTGAGTTTATTTTTAGTAGATACTATTGCAGGGCCTTTCCTACTAGGTAGTGCCTTTTTGTGAATGATTCATAGTCTAAATTATTGTATTTATATACAAATAGTTATTATTTTCCATGTATCTAACATAGTAGGAACTGTGAATGTTAGAAATAAACATATGATTCTTACCTTTAACAGTTCTATGGTCTTCTTGAGAGATAAGTGGCAAAGTTAGAACAGAGAATGATTAATTCAACTTTCTACACCTAAGATCCTTCTCTCACCCCCCACCCAACTCCTACCGTTTCCCCAAAAGTTAAAACACATATCAAGGCATGACTCAATTAAGTGGTGGTGAGTAATAATAAACATTACATGAGAAGTTTGTAGGAGTGCAATCACAAGAGTCCCAGTCAGAGAAGGCCCCGTGGTAGAGAACTTGAACATTTCCTGAATTGCAGTTAGTATCCACAGAAGTGGGAAGAGATAGGGATTCCCCATCTAGGAAAAGTCCAAGGAAAGGCAGAGAGGCCAGAATAAGCCAAATGTAATTTTGGAATATAAAGGAGAATAGTGTAACCAGAGGTCATGTCAGGATATAAGGCTGGATCAAGACAGATCCTGGAGGGCTTGGAATTTATTCATTTGATATTTACTTGAGCACCTACTGTGTATGAGGCATCTAGCTAGGAACTATAGTCACAACTCTTAGAAAAACATACAAAAGATTTTTAAAAAATACATTCCACCAACTTCAAAACTTACCATTTTTTTAGGATAGAGAGACAAGAAAGGGGAACATATGAAAAACACATTAGGGCAGTATCTAACTCTGTTTGGGTGGGTTGGAGGAAGCATGTTGTCAGAAGCCTACCAGAAGAAGGATACGAGGGAGATTGAGAGGCAAAGGAGTGGCGAGAGAGGGGAGGACACAATTCCAGACTAACATACGAAGCCCAGAAAGAGAGCCAGGGGGCTGAGTTACAAGAGCTGGTATTTTTTTCAGTATGACTAGAGCCACTGGGATGAAGCTGGAGCAATCAATAGTGGTCAGAACACAAGAGTCTTTGAGAGTTGCCCTGAGGCATCTGAATTGCATCTTGACAAGAGAGGGAGCTGTGGAAAAATCTGAAGTTCAGTCACCAGAAACACACTCTATTAATGGAGAACACATGGAGGGGGTGAAAATGGAAGCGGGAACCTGAGCCACAGTCAAGTTCATGACATGTGGACAATGACTTCATCTGGGAACTGAGGGAGACATGTGCCTAAATGCTTATTCAGAGAAAGTGGGACTTGGTCAGCAAGGAGTGGGAGAGGAGCAGAGTCAGGACCCCTTGCTGACTTTCCACAACTCCTTACTGTCCTCAGAATGCAACTCAAGCTCCTCAGTGTGGCCTTTAGGGCCTGCTGTGATCTTGTGCCTTCCCCCTGGTGATGGGCTTTACTTAAGTCACTGACACCACACAACCAGCATTTAAGCACATTAATCTATGGGAAACCAAGTCTATGAGTTTTGGAGTCAGAGAGAAGAAAGTCAGGTAGAAAGAACAAATAAAAATCAGCTGTAGAGAAAGGACAGAGCTAGAAATGAAGATTTTGGAAACATCTACATTTAAACAACATAAGGAAAAAATAAACTATTAAACCGAAAAAGCATTTGATTGGTGAAGGGTACATCAGGAGAGTGTGTAATTGACCAATCCAAGGGAGGACAGACTGTAGTAGTGACAAATGCCCCAGAGAAGCCAACATTTCTGCAGTCCGACAGTAATTACGTATTAGTATTCACTGTGTGCAGACACTAAGGCTTACATCCTAGGGGGAGAGACAGGTTAAACAAACAATCCTCTCCCCTCACCCAAAAGTGCACATATGCAACTATAAAGGAAACTCTGTATAAGTTACTGGAACTGAAGGATTTTCAGTGTCTACTTGAAGATGTTTCAAAATTATATTTAAGGTGTCTAGGAATACTCTTCTGCCTTTTTTTCTAGAAAGAAAATTGCTGTCAGTTTTTAGGTCCCCAAGCATCACTGTCCCATTTCAGTCAATTCAGAATATAACAAAATGCATGGTGGGTGCATCTATCTATATAGGGTGTTAGACTTTCTATTGCTGGGAGAATGGCTTACATTCATTCCATTGCCAGGACTTTGTGGAGTCTGCAAAAAGTTCTGAGATGTGATCTGAGCTGCTGACCTTTGAAACGCAGAGAATGGAAAGTTGAAGCAAACAGAACCTGGCCAAATGCCCAACCCCATGATCTCTTAGGAAGTGTATCCCCATAGAGTGATTTCTCCTCCCCTCCCCCCCTTCCTTTGGTAACAGTTCTGAGCAAGGATCAACTTCAGCTGTGCAACATGCTGGCCAAAATTTCAGAAACCCTGGAACCAATTTATCCCATCTGGAAATTAGTTTCTGCTTTTATTGCTGCAGAATTTAGTCAAACAAGACCCTATTTCCAAAAAGAGGTCCCTGCTCTTTTGCTGTCAAAGTTTTCTCTTTTCTAAAGCACACTCATTTAGAAGATTTAAAATGAACATGAAATGATAGCCAGCATCAAAGATCTGGTGACTTTTTTACACCAACGACATTTTCCCACACAATATTTCTCCCAGGTTGCTTCTTTTCAAGGATAAAATTCTATCATTAGTTACTAAAGCTGGGGGAATCTGGAGAATTAAATTGTTTCCTTGTAAATGTATATTTTTGTGAACTTTCCTCTCATGCAAGGTAGTGACTCAATTGCTTTCCTAAAACAGTAGCTAGATGGGCTTCTTAATGATTTCTTTTTGCCAAGACAATACGGAACAAAATATTAACAATTAACTTAAAATAAAATCATGGCCTCCCAAATCCATTCTTACAAATACATTAAAAGTATGCAACATTAAACATTTTAAACAGCCTTATACACAAGATTTCTTTGTTTCAGCCCATCTGCTACTGATTAAACATTTTATATTTCCATTGTGATTAATTATGCTATTTATATACTTGAAAATGATTTGTTTGGAAAGGTATGGTCTAGTGTAAGTCTTTCATTTCTGAGAATGACAGCCCTTCAAAAAGTAGAGCAACACTATGCTCTCAGGAAATCCACCATCTGCTTCCTTGTGCTCTTATAACAAATTACAAACCTATAGCAAACAGAATTGAGAGAAAACAGAGTATAAATAATGCTAATGGCATTCATTTGAGATGTTCAAAAATGTATCCATTTTTAATTAAGCCGAGATACTCTCTTGGTCCCCAAAGAAAATTGCTTCAGATTTAAAATGCCAAATGGTCAGACATTTTCAACCTGGTCTAGGAGGCACCTTTAATTCATTCTAATCTAGGCTGAATTTATCAGGTGTTAAAATAGACCAAGATGGTAGAAATCAGGCTCAGGTGTGCTTTAATTCCATAAAGAGAACTGGATTGGGTTTACAGTAAACACAGTGGAGGAGAAGAATGCTCTGGAAAGTGGGCAACAGACCATTTTCAACATGAGTATTCGCTGGTGCCAACAGACAGTAAGGAGGACTAAGGGCCAGCTATTTCCCATCCTTTAAAACATAGCTATTGTTTCATTTTTGTATGACCAACCAGGCATTTGAAACCACAAAATAAAACCATTTTATTCTGCACAGCCAAACCGTTTTGTGTGTGTGTGACATCTTATAAATTGAAACAAAATTGCTCTCAGATTAAAATAAATTTATGCCAAATACCAATGTGATTTAAAAAAAAAAATTACCTATTCCCAGAAAGGCTTCTGTAGCAAGGACTCTTCGAGACCTTTAGTGAAGGTAGCCAGCAGCCACGATTTACATTCTGCTTGCTCCCTCTTTCCTAGAGGACGCCCCACTCATTAGCACAGCCAGGGCCACTGTGGCTCCGTGTGTACTGCACACCACTGGCAAGCTCTGTGTCTCTGATTGTCTTTCCTCTCCTGTTTGCTCCATCCCAACTGAAAGCTATTCTATGATTTCTGGCATCTCTATTAAGTAGTGAGCCGCATGGAAATGATTAACTTTTGAACTGCAAAACTGAAAACACTCTCTTGCACACTGTGGAAATGAAACATGTCATGTAGCAAACGGGTTCCCCTGATGGAGTTTGCAGCAAGAAAGAGAAATCATTGGCTGAGATTTCAGTTTTGTTGTTGTCATTATAGATCAAAAGAATGTGATCATCCTTTCTGATAGCTCTTTTTCCCTCCTTGGTAAACAGCCTCTGAGTGAGTTCATTAAATATTTAAACAGCCCTGGTATCTATTAATGTTATCAGACACATGAAATATGTCTGATGGATTTATTCTGCTGTTAAGGAGCCATACCCCAGTGTCTCTCCTGGGACAGTGCTCCAGCTGTTTAAACTATAATTCCATCACTAGGAGGCATGGTGAAAGCACTGACCTCTTTGAAACGGACTCATTGCTACTCAGCCTGCAAATTGCAAATGAAACCTTTCTGTAATAATGTTAAAATATGCATGCATAGGAATTAAAGCACTTGAGGTCATCAGCAAAGCCTGGTGCGTTTTCTGTAACCTCTGAACAGCTGGTAGAAAGAATCCAATAAATCAATGCCCATGAAAGCTTAGTGATTAGGGGGTGTCAGAGTCTTTGGGGGTGCAATAGCTCTCCCACTATACATTGTAGAATCTTAATTTTCTGAAGCTTTTAAGTTCTCTAAATTCCATTACTATCTGATTCTGTTTCTCAAAGGAGATAAATTACGTTGGTACTGTGGTCCTTAGGTATCCTCCATAAAATCAAGCTAATATGAGATTATGCACGAGGTCCTTCAAACAGTCAGCTAATTTGTTGTCTCATTCTTATCTGTTTCAAGCTTATGAAAAACCAACCATGGCAAATAAGATACAGGATGTCTTGCCAAGTCTTCCACATGAAGGGAAGAGCAGTCGTAGCTCACTGGTGGTAGGTTACTCATGGCCTTATAGATGTGTTTGCTTTATATCAATTTAACTTGATCTGTAAGTTTTAAACTCACTTATAAGAAATATTGATAAAGCCATGTGTTAGCTTCTCCTGAAGACTGTAGTTTCAAGACTGAATTGGGAGAGTTGGACTAATTATTTTAAGAGTCTTGTTATCCTTTCTGATATCAAACGACCAGTGGCAGACTGAGCACCTCATATAGGAACCAATTCCTTAGCATTGCTCAATGTTGGATATATACAACCAAGGGTGCTAACTGATAATAGGCAGATCAAGCTAGTGAAAGACAAAAATCTGGACAGCATAGTGAATACATTAAATGACACAATGAAGACCCCCCAAAAACTGGTAAACAGGGCAATAGCCTCAATCTCATAAGATGACTTAATGGCAAAAAGTGTGGATTAGTAAGAATTCAAGTCTGATTTTAATTCTTTGGGGACAATTATATAGAAAAAATGAGAAAATAAGTCAGAAAGAGACAAATAAGGTAAACGGTAGATGTTTCATAATGAAGTTTTGGTGTCAATGAGTTCACTCCAGGCTTTGCATGCTCTTGTGTCTGTGAGAGAGTGAATGATAAAATGCTGGGTGAGCTGGAAGTTGGTGGCAGCTGGTTTCTTTTTTGCTTTCTACTTTGTGATCAAATGAAATTAAAGTAAGAAGAGAAAAGACTCTACAATTTAGCAAGTAGTGGAGAGAAATTAAGAGAGACCCCTTGGCTATGTGGATGAAGTTCTCTCTTAACTATGTCAATGTATATAGGATAGATAAATGGCACAAATCATTTTTTTTACCCCTGGCTACTCAGTACTTCTATATTTTGAGGCAACAGTTAAACTAAGGAGCTGGGAATCAAAATATTATTGAACAACTCTAGCAAGGGATAAAATGTGACTTAACTCTGCCATGAGTAATATAAGCAGATATTTTAATTGACTTCAAGCTTTTTATGAGTCAACTCCATAAAGACTGCCAATAAAGGCTAACTCAATCTTATTTTTCAGCCGTCTACATAGAAGCTGGTTCAAAATTGATGATAATCAGGCCCCTATAATGCATTGGCCACACTATTCTGGAATATCATTGTCTATATTGAGTACTATGCTTTAAAATGGACAGAGCTGAACTAGGGCATCCCAGGAGTACAGCAAATGGTAAGAGAGCTGAAATGATGTCAAATGACCAATGACTATCACCACCCAGCGAGTGCTCAGTAAGTAAATTAAACTGGGTTGGGGATGGGTACTGGAAATGTGGAAAAGGGATTAGATCTGAATGGCATGGTACTGGTTAATATGATTAGGCTAGTCAGTGGATGTTGTAAAAGGAAACAATTTTACCTGAACATAAAAAAAAACCCATAAAAAAGAGCTTTCTAACAAGTACAGCTATCTGAAGATTAAATAGGCTGCCTCAGGATATAAGGGAGTTCTTTAATACTAGAAGTACAGATTATAAAAATGATTTGGTTTGGTGGGAGATGCATGTGTGGGACAAGCGTTTGAATGAGATAATATGCAAACACTCTGATTGAAGAAATCTATAACCTTTCAAAGACCTCATCGAAGGATTCAGGAAAAGGCTATTCAGCGTACATAAATGGCAAGCCTCTAAAAGAGAAATGTTTACAAAGTGGTTTCCAAAGATAATGCTTTCAAAGTAGAGATGCCTACGATTTTTCCAAGGTGTAAAAATTTATATAGCAAAGGAATAATCTCGAAACTTCAGCAAATTTAATTCAGCATCTTCTTTAAGAGAACAACTCTTTAAGCAAGTAAAACACTACTTGGATTACACTGGCTCTTTCGAAAAAGATATATTTAGTGGTTATTAACCCAGTACTTATACTTCCATTGCACAAAATGCCTCTTTTCCTGAAGAATCCCCTGCAGTGAATTCCCAGGCTGGGACAGGACAGCTGCCTTTCAATTGGCATACAAACCACAGGGCATGGCCAATAATAACTTGCAGTTAAAGAAACGGCAAGAGAAAGTCATTTAAAATAATTTCTGCCACTGGAATTTTTTCCTCCTCATTTTTAATTACTTGAGGGTCAGTTCACCTAGAATTCTGGGTTTAACCCTTTTAAATAATTTTTTCCCCAAAGAATGAAGGGTATAGAATGTATAGGCACAAAGCAATATGGGTACTCCTTCATGGGACATAAGCTTTAGGGAACTAAAGATAGGTTAATTCCATGCCTGATTCATTCCATGGGCCATTTAACGAGAGTCTTTGGAATTGTTCAGCCAATAATGAACTCGTAAGATCTAAAGGTAATCACTGCTGCAATTATTAAAATTTACACCAGAATTCTATTACCCTTTTTACAGATAAGTGCCTTGTATTAAGTGGTCTAGAAGGGATACATAAACTGGTTCAATACCACCAGAAACCATTATTTGTTCTTCCTTATATTCATTCTCCTCTGTACCTCAAGCATGAGACCACGCTTCTAGTTAATTCTGGAAAAATGTTTATTATTGACTTTATATAGCAATTTAGAGCTTAAGTCTGCTTTTCTCGTGTATTAGTTCATTTTATTCCTACATCCCAGGCCCTTCTTATTATTGATAATATTAATAGCTAACCTTTTAATTTCATAGCTATCTACTATTCTATTCTAATTCTTCATGCATTATCTTAGTTGATATAACCACCTTGAGATAAAATAAATGTAATTATTATTTTTATGTCACAAATAACCAGTTACAGCCCAAGAATACAGGAGAAGGGGAGAGGGAGGGGAAGGGAGGGGGTAGGATGGGTGGAAGGACGGTGATTGGTGGGATCATGTCTATAGTTCATCTTATAAGGGTACATGTGAATCTTTCTAAATGAGAAATATAAATGTCTTAACACAATAACTAAGAAAATGACATGAAGGCTATGTTAACCAGTTTGGTGAAAATATTTCAAACTGTATATAAAAATGGCTCACTGTACCCCATGACAGTATCAATGTACACAGCTATGATCTAATAAAAAAAATTCTACTTATGAAATAAAATTATTTTCTTGTTGAAAAAAAGGATAATTTACATGATATAAATTAGCAAACTAAGAAAAAAGGTATAATGAGTAAGAATTAAGAGAAAAAAAAGAGAGCAGAAATATATCCACAAACATTTAAGATATAAAAATTATTAGTATTAATCACAGATTATTAAAAACAATATGCTTACTTTGTAAAGAGTAACAAAACACAGGCTTAAAAATAAGTGCATAAAATAGAAAATTCTAAAATGCAAATAAAAGATTTTTTTTAAATTACCAAATGAAATATTTTAGAAATAACAAAAATAACAGCAAATCAAACTTAAAACTGTATGGATAGGCCCTGTGGGGTGGGTCATGCCTATAATCCTCGCATCCTAGCACTCTGGGAAGCTAAGGTGGGTAGATTGCTTGAGCTAAGGAGTTTGACATCAGCCTGAACAAGAGTGAGACCCATCTCTACTAAAAATAGATAAAAATTATCTAAGTATCATGGCACGCACCTGTAGTCCTGGTAACTTGGGAGGCTTAGGCAGGAGAACTGTTTGAGGCCAGGAGTCTGAGGTTGCAATGAGCTATGAACATGTCACTGCATTGTACCCAGGGAAGGAAAAAAAAAAAAAAACCCTCTGGGGATAATTAAATAAGAAGTTAGACAAAACTTAAGAGGGAATTAATGAACTAAAAAATAAGTTAAAATGGACAACTAAGAGGGAACAACCCCCCCCACAGAAATACAGAAGTGGGGTTCTGAGGTGAAGAGGCTAGGAAACAAGATTATTTAGAGTCCCAGATGAATACGAGATATATTGTGGGTGAATCTATATTTGAAAATAATGACTGAGCATTTTCTAGAACTAATGGAGAAATAAATTCTTGCTAGACTTTGGCACCCAACCCTGACCTGGCTTGCAAATGTTTTCAAATATTTACTTCAAGGTGATACATAATCAATATTTTTCTGTGTGCAAAGATATAAATTCTGCAAAGCATTGCTTTGCACAGAGGTTAGGAAATTTTTTCTGACTGAATTTTTTTTTTACTTTTTTCGAGTAAAAGACTCGATAGTAAATATTTTTGAATTTGTGAGCACTATGGTTTCTGTTGTGACTCAACTGTGCATTTGCAATATAAAAACAGCCATGGGAACTATGTAAATAAATAGGTGTGATTGTGTCTGACAAAACTTTATTTATAAAAACAGATGCTAGTCCCTATTGCTGCCATAGACTGCAGGGTGCCAAACCCTACCCTTGAGAGTCAAGGCCAGGGTGACAATATAAAATATGTGGCTCCTTTTTACTGGCAGAGTTAGCCCTCAGAATTCATGCTGAGGTTACAAGGCAACACTTCTTCAACTTTATAGCCACACTAAAGGACATAATGGGTTGTTAATAACATTAGAGGCACTTAGGTAAACTTTGTCAGTTAAAAAGAGATCATTTATGCGCTAGCAAATTCAATAACACAGCTTCAGGAGACTAAGAACTTATGAGTCAATGTCATAGAATCTATGATGTACCTTAAAACATTCTAAAAATAAATAAACATTTCAATAGATGAAAACTAAAAATTTCTCTGAAGCTAATATAAGGGCATTTTGTATTATAATGGCTTTATGAAAAAAACACACAATTGTGGATATCTCAAAGCCTCAAAATGTAATATATAGTATAAACCAGAAAAGCAAAATGTAAACGTTTCATTTAGTTTCCTACTAGTTGACCTTTAATTAAATATTTTTAAGAAAATTAATATTTTCCTACTTTTTTCTGTAAGTGCTTTTAAAATAGCATGGTTGCTTTACTTACAGAAACATTTTATCAACAAAATTCTTAAAATCTACAGCTAAATGCTCTCAAGTAGAGAATTAATATAATTTACTGTAACATAATATTTCACTTTTTGGAGACGCTAAGTTTTATTTAATTTACAGGGATTAGTGTTTTGATAATGTAAAGTTCAGGTATTTTCACTTCTGTCAGGAAGAATACAATCAAGGGATGCAAAACATAATATAGTTTTACAATAGTTTTATATACATATATACACATAATTATATCGGGGTTAACGTTAGGATTTAAACAACTAAGTCATAATATTTGCATTTGTTAGGTAGAGTCCTCTTGTAGTTCTGTCCACACCCAAAAGATGTGCCACATACCCCAACCTTGTCCTCATTAAGTGGGAGCACCCCGATCTCCCTCCACTCTCCCTCTGCCTTTTGCCCCTCTCCCCAGCTTGAAATGAATTGAGTTTTTCTCTTATGTGGGCATATACTCGATTATCTACTGGCTTCCTATTATTATTGATAACATTGGAGAACATTTACTAAGAAAAATATGTTACTAATACAATACTAATTGAGAACATTTACTAAGAAGAATATGTTTTAGCTCCATACAGATAACAGTTTCATATTATTAGAGAATTTATGATTGGACAGGAAAGGATAATGGGAAATTCTACAGAATCCTGACATCTTTCACGCAATCTGTAACTTAGCTGTTTCCACCGTTACCTCTATAATGGGTCTGAATCCAACCACTGAAGCAAAATTACATCAAAGGTCAGTCAAAAATACTTACTTTTTAACCACCCTAATAGTAGAAAAATAAACATGATCTCAGGAACTACACAGTAAAATTAAACATGCTGGCATCTACCGCATATTGGGCCTATTAGGAGGTGTGTATAAAAATGCTCATTTAGAAGACTGAACATCTTATGTCTGTCATGTAATCAAGTGATTTCTTTCCAAAGTACTTGCTGCAAAGATGGATTCAAGATATATTTTAACATGTTTAAACAGCCCAATTTATGCTACAAAAGTAACAAAACTTCTTGAAGTTAGTTTTTAAGTTCTGTCTCTAGTTAAGAAATTTTGGAAATAGTTGTCTGCTGGAATCTTGGTTATAAGCATTTACAACCCCCCAAATGTGGAAACAACGAGTATGCTGAATGTCTTGAAAACAGGCTTTCCTTTTTTATTGCTGCTTGAGAAAGTTTCCAGTTAGGTAACTGCAAGTCTGTAACAGATGCTTCCATATTTCTTCCCAAACAGTAAGACCACAATCGCAGTATTTCTGTTTTACATGATTAGCTGTCCTTGTTCTATCTCCTTATTAACCTTTATACTTACTGTATAAAGTAAAGCTCCAACAATACCTTTCCTTTGATTTTTTTTTCTGTTCTTTGATTACTGTTAGAAAAAAAATTATTTTCTGTTCTTATTAGATTTCCCCCATTCTATCCCAGTTAGAACAGAGCTTTATAAAAGAACTGTATCATTTTGTTATTCTTTTGAGGGGAAAGATTGGGTTTTGAAAAAAGCAATGTGAAGAAAAAGTATCCAATGTACACAGCCCTATTTTGAGACTAATTTATAGCTTTCATAGGAATGTTATAACCTAATTATAGCCTTAGAATATGGGGAGGGGGAGGGAGGGGGGAGGTGGGTGGATGGGGGGATTGGAGGGGTCACCTCTATGGTTTATCCTATAAGGGTACAAGTGAATCTTTTTAAAAGCAGAGTATGAATATCTTAACTCAATAATTGAGAAAATGACATGAGGTCTACGTTGACTAGTTTGATGAGAGTATTTCAAAATGTGTATGAAAACACCACACAGTACCCTGTGATTGCATTAATGTACACAGCTATGATTTAATAATTAAAAAAGCCATAAAATAAGCATGTGTGGAAAACTGTAGGAAAAGGGAAATGTAAAATTATCTCTGCATATCTACAAAGGATGTTCCAGTGATGAGGGTTAATGTGCAATTACACTTCTCTCCAAACTCAAGTAAAATAATAAAAAAAAGAAAGAAGATAGCAATGCTTTGTGTAATTGCTTTGGATACTTAAGGGGCAACAGATTTGGATTAGGGTATATAATTTTGTGGTCTTCCCAAAGTATCAGTGTGCCACTTCTGCAGACAGCAAAGAAAGTGATGACTCCCTGAAAAAAGGGGGGAGCTGGGGTGTTAGTCTGACATTTGCTGGAAGTGATCTGTAAGGTACATGAAGTGGTGACTTCTAACATGAATGACAAATGGAGAGAAAGATTTCTGGTTATGAAGAAGTACGGATGATGGAAGCAAAAGGGAGGAATTAGTTCAAACTCAATTACCCAGCTTTGAGATAAAAACAGGTTAGTATCAGTCTCCGTCAGGACATGACTATTGCTACTCCCAACTCCAATAAATCAATTTGAAATGTATAAAATGGGGAAGACCACTACTTATAAGGTTTTGTTTTCAACTACAAGGGAGGCAAATAAATTATAAGTGGATTGATAAGACTGTTTAACAATAGTTAAGCCATGGTTAAGAAGCTACAATTAAAGTCAGAATCATTTTTGGAAAGCAAATGTGATCCTTTACAGACCTGACAGCATCAGATGGATGGCTACAAGATCCACAGAGAAAAAGCACAGTTTAATTTAAAGGAAGGATTATAGGCTTTCCAGGGAATATAGTCACCATAAATGATCTAATACTCTAACTCCAAATTTAGAGTAGCTCAAAAAATGTGCAAATTGTCAATCATTCTAATGCTAACTTTGTAAGCCACTTTAGAAGAAAACATTTAAAAAGAAATATTTTTAAGAAACTACAGATGAACCCAGCTACTTACCACATTTGATCTTCCATATGCCAATTAAAAACATTGAGTGGGGAAAAGGTTCTCTGTTTAACAAATGGTGCTGGGCAAACTGGCTGGCAACCTGCAGAAAACTGAAACTGGATCCACACCTTTCACCACTAACTGGAAAGATAGACTCTCACTGGATTAA
>CAUYTI010021338.1:0-11074 GCA_963575145.1 Galago senegalensis
GCCTGTGGTCCCAGCTACTTGGGAGGCAGAGGCAGGAGACTCGCTTGAGCCCAGGAGTTGGAGGTTGCTGTGAGCTGTAATGCCATGGCACTCTACCTAGGGGGACAGCTTGAGGCTCTGTCTCAAAAAAAAAAAAAAAAAGATGACTTGTTTTGCCAATAATAGATTAGTTGGGGCAAGAAAAGCAGCTCTAGTCTAGCAGTCTAGGATAAAGATGATGTTAGCTTGTATTTGAGTTTTGATGAAGAAGCCAGAGAGGAGTAAAGTTCATACATGGGTGTCCATTATTTCTTCAACCTAGAAAATGGTCCTTTATTCAGAAGCTATCAACTGTTGGGAAAGAAAACAAGTGGGTTGTTCTTAGTCAGTATAAGAATGTATATCTTGGCTTGGCGCCTATAGCTCAACCAGCTAAGGCGCCAGCCATGTACACCTAAGGTGGCGGGTTCGGATCCCCAGCCCGGACCCGCCAAACAACAATGATGGTTGCAACCAAAAAATAGCCTGGCGTTGTGGCGGGCGCCTGTGGTCCCAGCTACTTGGGAGGCAGAGGCAAGAGACTTGCTTGAGCCCAGGAGTTGGAGGTTGCTGTGAGCTGTGATGCCATGGCACTCTACCCAGGGGGATAGCTTGAGGCTCTGTCTCAAAAAAAAAAAATATGTTTAATGTCTACAAGTTCCTACTGATATTAAAATAAATAACCCGCTGGTTACTTTTTGAGCATGCTAGGATCTACCACATTATTCTGAAAGCTGGCAAACATAGGGGGAAAATCCCACCTTTCTCCTGGAAGCTACTCAGGTTGCCAGTTATTTCAAGAGGGAAATTTTCTTATAGAAACATTCCAAGTAAAATAAAGGAGGGGAGATCAACTTAGAATATCAGCATTTTGCATCTTCTAATGAAATATGGATCTAGGCATTTATCATCATCAGCAGCCTGAATCTATCTGGAAAAAGCTGATGTGGTGCTTTGAATGGATAGATCAGAGTGGTAACAACTCTGAACATCTTTTTTTTTTTTTTTTTTTGAGATGGTGTTTCACTTTGTCACCCTCAGTAGAGTGCTGTGGCTCAAGCAATTCTCTTGCCTTAGCCTCTCAAGTAGCTGGGACTACAGGTGCCTGCCACAACGCCCGGCTTTTTTTTTTTTTTTTTTTTTAGAGATGGGATCTCGCTCTGGTTCAGGCTGGTTCCTAACCTGTAAGCTCAGGCAACCCACCCGCCTCAGCCTCCCAGAGTGCTGGGATTACAGGTGTGAGCCACCGTGCCCAGCCGGCTCTGACCATTCTTAACGTCACTAAAAGAGTGACATCGGTTTATTACATGCCTCCTGGCATTGTAATAACTTCCTATTGCTTACACCACACATGAAAGTTTTCTAACCTCAAAATTAAACCAGCATCTGATCAAGCCTCTAGATCCAGCTCTAAAAAGCATGGCAGAAAAAACAGAACAAATTAAACAACACACAGGAATGCCATCTACAAAATCCAGCCTGCAGGAAACTCTAGGACAAATGGCCCGGTTTCTTTTACAAACAAATTATAAGGGAAAAGAAGAGGAAGGGGAGCTGACAGATTAAAGGAGACTTGACGATGTATCAGTCAGGTGGATCCCAATTTGAACAAACCAAGTTGATGACACAGGGGAGATCATGACACTAACTGGGTGTCGGGGTGTTTGTGTGGATTACGAAATAGTTAACTTTTTAGGTGTGATAGTATATGAAATACAAAAGCCATTTTCCTTTAGAGATAGACACTGAACTATTTACAGATGAAAATGTGTAATGTCTAGGCTTTGCTTCAAAACAATCTAGTGATTAATCAAGATTAATCAAAATAATCTTCAAAATACAAAGTAGGTGGGAAATAGGTTGATGTAAGATTGGCTGTGAGTCAATAATTGTTGAGCTGAGTGATGGGAACGTGAGGTTCATTACACTGTTCTCCCTACATGACATCTGTTTAAATTTGTCCTTATAAATGGGAAAATTATTTTGGTGATTGACTTTCTAAATTGCTTTTCAGATATTGAAAACATTTATATTCCCACCAGTAATGTACAACACGAGAAGCCCATCTCCACACAGTCCTGCCACGCTGGGTGTCTGCGTTCTTTTCATATTTTGCCAATCTGATAGGCGAGATTTTGTTGTTTTGATATTAACACTTAATCTTAATTAAAGGAGGTTTTATTGCCGTTTGCACCTCACAGCTTTCATCTTTCCCAATCTCCAGGCACAATCTGCTTGTCTTGTGTTTTGTTCAAAGCGATAGGGATGGCTCCGTGAACCCCAGCATTACAGGCAGCCTAACTATTGGCTTACCATCCTCATGCCAGTCCTTCCCATCAGTTTTTATTTCTGGCTGTAACACCTCCGCACTTGTCAGTTTATTCAGTGACCTGGATAAATTTTGGATAGGAAATTGGAGGTGAGGGTTTAACACAGATGATGGCTGCTTTTTTTTTTTTTCCTTTTTTCTTTTTTTAACAAAAAGGTTCCGATTCTCAATTGTTTTTAGTGGCGGCAAAATCTCTTAGGAGCATTTTTCATGTACGTATTTCCTTATTCTTCAGAAAGGCGTCAGTGGTCCCCAGGCAGAGAAGCACAGTCTCCTCTTTGAAAATGAACATGTGTGGGTCCCTGCCTGCTGAGGGGAGAGCAGGCTGCACGCGCAGTCGGCCCCGGTAGGAGGCGAGGAGCATTCTGTCGCGTTTGCTGCTGTCCAGTGTAGTTTCATATTTCACTCCTCAGACAGACTGTATCCCCCAATGCATTATGTAGTTTCAGAGATAATTACAGAGCATTAAGTGGGAAGGAGAGAGTACACCTTAAGTCTAGCAGACTCGTTTTCCTTTTTCTGTGTTTTGTACATGACAAAATGCACAGAATTAAGATGTTGTGCTTTGTCTTCTCTTCCTTAGAGTAAAACAGACAAAACGTGGCTTGTCCAGGTTTGCCTGCCTGTGGCTGCAGGCCCACGTGTGGATACCTTGTTGCTCAGGTATTCAAGGTGTGGGTCATGTTTACTGCCTCTGCTGCCCTCTTCAAATAGACCAGATTCCACAGGGGCCATTGTGATGCAGTGGAAAAAGCAGTGCAGAGTTAGAATTTAAACTTCACACCTCTGCCATTTTATGAGCCGGGTGATAGCGTTACCTGGCCTCAAAGGAATTGAAATATATTCCTAGGTTATGTATTCATTCAGTAAAGGCCAGTTTAATTTGCATTAGTTATTCATTAAATAAATTTGTAATGCATGTCTACTGTGTGTTAGGGTCTGTGCTGTCTTTCTAGTTCTTTTTTTTTTTTCTGAGACACAGCCTCAAGCTGTTGCCCTGGGTAGAGTACTGTGGCATCACAGCTCATAGCAACCTCCAACTCTTGGCTTAAGCGATTCTCTTGCCTCAGCCTCCCAAGTAGCTGGAACTACAGATGCCTGTCACAACGCCTGGCTATTTTTTGGTTGTAGTTGTCATTGTTGTTTGGCAGGCCCGAGCTGCATTCGAACCCGCCAGCTCTGGTGTATGTGGCTAGCTGAGCCAAAAGATACAGTTCTTACCTAGAAATTACTGTCATCCACCCCTTTCATTCCTTTTCAATGGTAGAGTGATTCTGATACATACTCAAACTGTGCCTTAGCCTTTTTATCCTTAAAAATAATGCTGGAGTGGATTGCTTGAGCTTAGGAGTTTGAGACCAGCCTAAGCAAGAGTGAGCCCTGTCTCTACTACAAATGGAAAAATGAGCCAGGCGTTGTGGCGGGCACCTGTAGTCTCAGTGACTTGGGAGGCTATGATAAGAGGATCTCTTGAGCCCAGGAGTTTGAGGTTGCCGTGAGCTATGACACTACAGCACTCTACCCAGGGTGACAGTAAGACTGTGTCTTAAAAAAAAAAAAGCCAAAGTGGTTAAGCCTGCCCTTTGCTGTAGTTTGTTAGGAGAGTTCCAGCACAGGGGAGGTGAAGGTTGTTGGTATTGTTTTGATGTCAGCTTCCTCCGCAGTGGCAAGAAGCCAGCAGTAACCTTGCTGGACTAGGGCAGTCTTTTTCAACCTTTTTATCTCATGGCACAGTTGAACTTACAGTTAAGCTTCTATGGCACACCTAAATTATGTTGATCAAAAAAAAGGTAAACATGGGCAGCACCTGTGGCTCAGTGAGTAGGGACCGGCCCCATATACGGAGGGTGGCAGGTTTGAACCTGGCCCTGGCCAAACTGCAACAGAAAAATAGCTGGGCGTTGTGGTGGGTGCCTATAGTCCCAGCTACTCGGGAGGCTGAGGCAAGAGAATCGCCTAAACCCAAGAGCTGGAGGTTGCTGTGAGCTGTGATGCTACAGCACTCTACTGAAGGTGACAAAGTGAAACACTGTCTCTATTTAAAAAAAAAAAGAATATGCTTACTGTGCTTTAACTTCTTTTAAAAACAATTTAGTGATTTTTAAAAATTTTCACAGCACATCAGCTGAAAAATCACTGAACTAGAATCTAACAGGATGTGGTGGGACAGAGGATGCTGAGTAACCCTAGAATAACTCTGGACTCTGCACTCGGCCTTCCAGGTCGGCTCTGCGGAGCTTTGGGGCTTTCTGGGGAGTAGAGGTGCACATGTGCCGTGGTTTGCTCACCGTTGGTACATTCATCACTAGCACTGGTGTTACAGCTCTGGTGTAGGGTAAAAGTGACGTTGTAAACTGTGCTCTGAGACGGTGAGTGGGAGCAAAGCCGCTTCCTCGCAGCCTCTGCTGAGGAGGTCGATGGAGGCGGCCAAAGGGTCGCATTGCCAGAGCCCCTGCTCTTTTCCCTGTGGAGTCCTCGCCCTCAAAGGGCATTTTATTCTGTTTTTACTGAAGTTGAAGCAGAAGCAACTCCCATAATTTTGTGCTCCTGCGCAGAACTTTCAAAGTGGGATGTTGTGCAGAAGTCCAGGCTCTTAGTTGAATGAGTGCACGTCAAACACGCAGATCGTCTGAGGCGGTTAGTTTTATTGTACTGGAGCTCAAGTGTCTCAAATGCTGGGCAATGATCTTAACTCCCACAGCAGGTCAGACTCTCAATAAACACACTCAATACTGTTTCTCTATAGAGTTCAAGAAGTTCTTTGATTTAGATGCTCAACAGAAAAAGGATGTTTTTGTGCCTAGCAGCAGAGAATTCCTCTTTGAAGGGATTGATGTCATTTCCCAAATGGCCGAATGTATTTCAAAAGACTAATCTTCATTGAATACCTACTTCATGCTCAGCAGTTTTTCAAAGTTGTAGTGGAAGTATGAGCCGTAGAGAACTTATGATAATAATTATCATTAATACTAAGGATTTGGGGTTGGAGCAGTGGCTCTCACCCCAAATCTTAGCATTTTAGGTAGGAGGATCACTTGAGGCCAGAGAAGTTCAACACCAGTTTGGACAACATAGTAAGACCCTGTCTCTAAAAAATGAAGAACAGTTAGCTGGGCATGGTGATGCCCAGTTGTTGTCACAGCTACTTAGCTGGCTGAGGCAGAGCTTGAACCCAGGAGTTGGAGGCTGCAGGGAACTCTGATCTCACTATTGCACTCTAGCCTGGGCAACAGAGCAAGACTCTATCTCTAAGAAAAAAACAAAGAACCCCAAACTAAGCACTTAGTAAATGCCTGGCTCTCTACTACTGTCCTTATACATATTGTTTCACTTGATCCTTATAACAAACTGAGATATGTCTCACTGTGTCCATTTTACAGATAAGGAAACTGAGGCTTAGAGAAGTTTTGTAACTTGCTAAATGGTGGAGCTAAATCTGTCTGATTCAAGCCTACAGTCCGTTCTCCTGGGGGTGTTGCTAGAGAGGCAGGATGGACTCCAGGAACCTGCTTAAGTAAAAAATGAGCTATTTAAGTTTTGAGAAGGGGAGAATGGCTTAATAGCACTCTAAGAGGAGATAAAAGGACTTGGGATTCTAGCCACTTACGAGTTCAGGATGGGCCTGCAGTGGAACTGTGGCTGTCATAAATGCTAATGCTGTCAGACGCTGTATTAGTAAAAATATAAATGAAGGCAGCCAGATGATCAGGGAGCTAGGAGTTTGGCTTTCTGAGAAGTGATGGAATGAATTAGGGATTTTTGGCCTTTAACTATTTGTTTACATGGCTGAGAGCTCGGCTCACTCTGCAGGGCTCCAGAGGAGAGTCCTGGGCCAGATCACAAGTTGTGAATCTGGACTCCACAGAGACATCTCACACTCAGGACTGTTCCAGAATGGCTCAGGCTGCCCTGAGTGAGGGTAATGAAGCATGGAAGCCACGGCGAGGTCGACAGGTGGGCTCTGTGGCCCCAGGGGCTGCGGGAGCTCAGGGCAGAGAGGCCTGGAGGCATTGGGGTTGGTTCCTTCACAACTGGAACAGGGTAGGCTGTAAAAGTTGGTGGAAGAACATAAGGAATGTAAAGAAAAGGGAGTGGGCATTTACTTACTTGCTTTATTTATTGACTAGGAGGGCACATGGCTTGAACATGACCTAAGGATGGGCGGGATCTGGGGCAGGAAAAATAAGGTTCCATCAGAGGAGTTGAGGGCACTTAGGTGGGAGGCTGGGAACCTTTGAAGGTCCCGTTATTTACTGAGCCTGTTAACTCAATACATGGCCCAAACTGTGTTATTTACAAGAGACTGGCTTTAGCATGATGATACAAAGAGGCAGCCCATCCATTCTTGCAAACCTCAGCCTCTCTGAAGTGTCGAGGGCAGAGCCATTAGCTGTTGAATTTTGCCACCCACGTGCAGCGCCATGTGTGTGGTTTTAGCAGTGAAGTGGGGAAGGTAGGTCAGCTCATTATGCCGCTCTGTTGTGGCCACCCTGAAGGCAGGGAGGACTCTTCCCCCATTATTA
Source organism: Galago senegalensis (assembly GCA_963575145.1). NCBI lineage: Eukaryota > Metazoa > Chordata > Mammalia > Primates > Galagidae > Galago > Galago senegalensis. The sequence continues at coordinate 6,871 of CAUYTI010021338.1, forward strand.
ATGATATGGAGACTGATGCTATCCCACAACAGGCTGCCAGGCTGTGTAGAGGTCTGGTGCTTATGCACTGAAGTCTCTGGGGAGGCAGGGCAGGCCCCGCAAGCAGGTGTGAGATGGCAGGGAAAGGTGGCTGGGCTGTGTTGCGTTTAAGGGGTAGGTTAGGATGCACATGGTCAGGGCCCTACGGGTGTCAGTCTCCTACTGATCCCAAATGAGAGCACACCTGGGCTTGCCGATGACCCTGCCCAGGTGTGAGCAGAAGATGGTGAGGAAGGGCTGGGCTTAAAGCTGTGAGCAGTCAGTCATCAAAAATGAAGTCAGAGTCCTCCTCCCGGCCCATGGGTGGAAAGCACTTTTCTAGGGCCTTGAAGGGAGCTGGTGTGAAGATCAGACTCCAGCCAGGCCTTGCATGTGGGTGTGTGACCGAGGCAGACGCCTGCTCACTGTGTGCCCTATGTCCAGGCCCCACTGCCGGTCCATAACCAGGTGCTACCTTCGATCGAGAGTGTGGATGGTTCCGACCCTCTGGCGACTCTGCAGACCCCTATAGGGAGACTGGAGGCAAAAGAAGAAGAGGATGAAGATGAGGATGAGGATACGGAGGATGAAGAGGAGGAAGACGGTGACGACACAGACCTGGACGACTGGGAGCCGGACCCGCCCAGGCCCTTTGACCCGCATGACTTATGTAAGTGGGGCCGCTGGGCCTGTGAGGGGAGCGTGTGTGCATGGGGTTCATGCCCCGAGTCCTGCCCCTGTGGGGTGCAGCGCGGACACTCTCAGGGACTTTCCAGTTTCACGGGAGGGTAAGCTGAAACTCAGAAGAGGTCAGGCAACCTGCTCATTGTCACATAGGGATGGCTGGGGTCAGGTGTCCGAGTCTCAGTCTCTCTGACACCAAGAGTCAGGTACCTGCCCCAACGGGCAGCCTGACCACTCTGGGACTGTTCGGCCAGTTCAGCTATTTCAGCTTTGACAAGCACGCTGTGCTCTTTACAGATGCTCGTTACATCCCAGGTGCAGGTGCTGTCCCGACATGGGCGGTGGTAGCTTCCCCAGGGCCTGCTGCTGCGTGGGGAACCAGACTCCAGCTCTGGTCTGGGTCCATGCCTGGCGGCCTCTTTACTGCCTATTGAGGTGCTGCTCACACAGACAAATCACTGTTTCTTCCCACTGACTTGCAGGCTCGTGTAGCAAAGTTCTTACCTCCTGCATTTTTGAGACTATTCAGAGCTCTGTGGTCTCACCCTGTTTCTCCTGGACCTTCTGTGTGGTGGTGGCAAAACCTGTCTGCTTTGGGTCAGTATTCAGCTCCAGGTCTAAACCCAACCCAGCAGAGAACTTCTTTGTTTTGTTTTTCCTTGAATTCTTAAGTTTTCAAGGTATCTCCTAAGTCAAAAAGTAGCTCTTTATTATTTTACAGTTGTAAAAATTGAACATTCCCATTTCCTAAACAAGGTCACCCACCGCACAGCCAGATGGGGTAAAATGTAGTTGGTCAATGAAACCCGTTAAGTGTCATGAGCGTGGTGGTCTGTGTGGCCCTGTCACGTCCCCTGTTACATGGCTGTGTGCGTGTAGTTCTGGCAGGTAACGTACAGATGGGCACTCCTGGCAGGCGGGTAAATGTGGCTTGGATGGTTGGGATGGCCTGGAAATACATGTCCCATCGGGGGGCTGATTGTTATCTGGGTGCGTGATATAGTATTCTAAATTCATTCATTTTTAGCATTCACATCGGACAGTGGTTTGCACCGAACTCTGACACCATCTAGCAGTTTTAGAGTTAGACAATGTGGTTTCTACAACTTCCTTTGAGGAAATTGATGAAACAGTATTGTCGGGTTTCCCACCCCAGCAGCTTTATCGTGATATTATTTACATACTTTAAAATTCACCTATTTTTGTCTCATCAGATTTTTCAGGATTTTACCTAATCAAGTCTTTTCTTTCTTTTTTTTTTTTTTTTTGAGACAGAACCTCAAGCTGTCCCCCTGGGTAGGGTGCTGTGGCATCACAGCTCGCAGCAATCTCCAACTCTTGGGCTCAAGTGAGTCTCCTGCCTCCGCCTCCCAAGTAGCTGGGACCACAGGCGCTCACCACAACGCCTGGCTATTTTTTGGTTGCAGCCGTCATTGTTGTTTGGCGGGCCTGGGCTGGATTCGAACCTGCCACCTTAGGTGTATGTGGCTGGCGCATTAGCCACTTGAGCCACAGGTGCTGAGCCCCTAATCAGGTCTTTTTTCTTTTCAGACAATTGATTTGTCAGTTTGGTGGCTACTGTTTGAATTACTATGCAGTAGATTTGAAATAAATCACAGCCTGCACATTCTTTTTGGAAAGCATGAGCAAATTCTGCCTGGTTTTAGAGGAAAATTCCAGGATTTTTATCAGTCTACAGAAGCTAATGTATTACAGTTGAATGGGTTATACCATTGTAGGAGTTAATTGAATCTCGGCCTGAAGACTTAGATTTGGGGATTTGTCCAGTCTGAACTTTTTACCTTAGATGAAGTCATATTGAGGAATTTGACTTTATTCAAGTCTGTGTCTCTTTCGCAGGGTGTGAGGAGTGTAATAATGCGCATTCTTCAGTGTGCCCGAAGCACGGCCCCTTGCATCCCATCCCCAACCGGCCTGTGCTCACCCGAGCCAGAGCCAGTCTCCCTCTGGTTCTCTACATAGACAGGTTCCTGGGAGGAGTGTTCTCCAAAAGGCGCATTCCCAAGCGCACGCAGTTTGGCCCTGTGGAGGGCCCCCTGGTGCGGGGGTCGGAGCTGAAAGACTGTTACATTCATCTGAAGGTAACTTATGCTTTGTCGTGGTTCACCCGTGTTCCTTTAATGGTTTTTCCAGGAGCATTCAATTTTCTGCTGAGTCTCTTATTTCAATTTCATAGCTGTTGTTTGCTAGCGTTTTTCTTTCTATGCTTAATTTGTTTTAAGTGGAAACTTTCTCTCTTACCAATAAACTGGAGATTGCAGTTTTAGGTTATGAATAATTCTGAGAGCTGTAGTCCTGAGGGTCTATAATAGTTTGTTACGGCTACTGTAATAAAATACCACAGACTGGGAGGCTTAAACACCAGAAATTTATTTTCTTGTGGTCCTGGAGGCTGGAAGGCCTAGAGCAAGGTTTTGGTAGGGTGTTTTTTTCTTTTTCTTTTTCTTTTTTTGGTTTTTGGCTGGGGCTGGGTTTGAACCCACCATTTCTGGCATATGGGGCCAGTGCCCTACTCCTTGAGCCACAGGCTCCACCCTAGGGTGTTTTTTCTGCATTCTCCTTCTGTGGCTTGCAGATGGCCTCCACCTTGCTGTGTCTTCACAAGGTCCTTCTCTGGCTGGTCCGTGTCCTAATCTACTCTTGTTCAAGGGCCAGTCACATTGGATTAGGGCTCAGCCTAATGATCTCATTTCAGTTTCATTACCCTTTCAGAGGCGCTATCTCCAAACACAGCCATGTTCTGAGTTAGGCCTTCAACGTGAATTCGAAGGAGAGACACAATTTAGCCTGTATTGGGGCTTTGACAGCCACCGTCTTTTTTTTTTTTTTTCACCTTCTTTCTTTTTTGAAAAAATAACTTTAGAATACGGGTGGCGCCTGTGGCTCAAAGGAGTAGGGCGCTGGCCCCATATGCTAGAGGTGGTGGGTTCAAACCCAGCCCCAGCCAAAAACTGCAAAAAAAAAAAAACCCCAAAGCTTTAGAATACAAAGAAGATTATGTGGATTTTATGTAATTTGCTATGTGCTGGTAATGTTTGCAGGGAAACCACTTCAATTTTGTAACAAGTCTCTCCTTTTGAATCTTTCATTTAAAAAATAAAGTTCAGCACACAGTGAAGTATTTATATTGGTCTCTGTTCTTTACATCTGATGGTTTTGCTTCCATCCAACCCTCCCTGCCATCCACTTCTAGGATAGCTATGCCAAAAACTAAGTTGCTAAGAACTAAGACAGGGCAATGAGAAGGGCACATATTTGGGACCTGTTTTTCAACAAGTCCGTTGCTGTCGTGGTGCTGTTTTCTTTGGTGAGTGCTGAAGATCCCCAAGCAAGAATATTGCTTTCTTTTTTTTTTTTTTGAGACAGAGCCTCAAGCTGTCCCCCTGGGTAGAGTGCTATGGCATTACAGCTCACAGCAACCTCCAACTCCTGGGCTCAAGCGAGTCTCTTGCCTCTGCCTCCCAAGTAGCTGGGACCACAG
>CAUYTI010021341.1:0-20054 GCA_963575145.1 Galago senegalensis
CCTTTTTTTTTTTTTTTTTTTTGAGACAGAGCCTCAAGCTATCCTGGGTAGAGTGCCATGGCATCACGCTCACAGCAACCTCCAACTCCTGGGCTCAAGCGAGTCTCCTGCCTCTGCCTCCCAAGTAGCTGGGACTACAGGTGTCCACTACAACACTCGGCTGTATTTTTTGGTTGCAGCCGTCATTGTTGTTTGGCAGGCCTGGGCTGGATTCAAACCCTCCAGCTTAGGTGGATGTGGCTGGTGCCTTAGCCACTTGAGCCACAGGTGCCGAGCTTAATGCCGAAGTTCTTTGGCCTTTTCTTGGACAGAGGGTTCAACACCTTCTTGGCCTTCTGCTTCGTCACCATTGTGGGAACCAGGACTACCTTCTTCCCCTTGGCCTTCTTTCCTTTCAGTATCTTGAGCTGTTGGTGCAGAGAGTCTGTGAGATTTTCTCTGTGAATACAGCATGGTTCTTCCTAGTGGGGAGGCAGGAACTCCACCAACATCTTTTTTTTTTTTTTCTTTTGAGACAGAGCCTCAAGCTCTCCCCCTGGGTAGAGTGCCATGGCTTCACTGCTCACAGCAACCTCCAACTCCTGGGCTCAAGCGAGTCTCCTGCCTCCGCCTCCCAAGTAGCTGGGACCACAGGTGCCTGCCACAACACCTGGATATTTTTTGGTTGCAGCCATTATTGTTGTTTGGCGGGCCTGGACTGGATTCAAACCTGCCACCTTAGGTGTATGTGGCTGGCGCCTTAGCCGCTTGAGCCACAGGTGCCGAGCCCTCCACCATCTTATGCCTCATGTTCCAATATTGGGACAGCAGTGCTGTGTAATTTGTATCCTACTGCTCAAGGTCGAAGGGGTTTGGCAGGAAGAATGAAGAGGGTTGACGCAGAGTCTGTGCTGAGGGACTGAGGAACTCAGGGATGAGCCCTCTCCCAGCAAACCTTGGTTCTGTATTTATCATCATAAAACAGGAGGAAGTAGACAAGCTGCTTGTCTGACTTAGCACTGATTAGGGAGGGCGTGGAGAAGATCGGATAGAATGTTTTCATCTTTGTATTTGCAAAACCACAGACCTTGAGCACAACCTTTGACTCCAGCATCAAGAGACCTTTGAAATCCAGAGAATCTTCATTGTCACACCTCACATATACATTCTCTCCTGGAGCTCAGTTTTCTGCCCTTCTGTACATACACCCCACCTCACGTGCCATTCTCGGGACTCTAATTCTCTCAAGTAGAAATTGAGCCTATTTTCAATGGCAGGGCCCAACTTTCTCTACACAAGGTCATCACTGAAGTTTGATTTTTCCCCCCTGTCTGCCTCTGAGGGTACGTGTTATCACATGGTGCACAGAGTTACTGGTGTGATACTGCGCAGATACTGGGAGCTTGACGAAAGGGATGTGAATTTTCAGAAAATTTTTGAAGAACCATCTGAACACAGGTAAATACAACTTTACTGTATTATGTCTTATGCTAGTTATTTTTTCCTATTATTTCTCTATTAGTTATGCATTGTGCTCTAAAAAGAAAATACCAAAATTATGATTATATTAGTTATGGGTTTGACATTTTGCACATTCCATTTTGGAGCATTAGCAAGACTTTTACTACTAGGACTAATAATATCTTTTTTTGAAATTCCTTTCCACTTTTATTTGTTTGGTTTTTTTCCTTAAGTTTTTAAAAATTAAATCATGACTGTGTACATTAATGCATTTATGGGGTACAATGTGCTGATTTTATATACAATTTGGAATGCTTGCATCAAACTGGCTACCATAGTCTTTACCTCACTTGTTTAATTGTTATGTTAAGACATTTATACTCTACTCTTAATACATTGGATGTGTACCCTTGCAATATGCACCATTGGTGAGGTCCCAGCAATTACGGTCCCTCCACCAGGACTGCCCCCTTCTCCCCTTGCCCTCCTCTTTCCTCCTTCGTTCTGGGCTATAGTTGTGTTTTATTGAAGTGTGGCTGATTATATATGTATATTGGTTTCATAATAGTACTTTTTCTTTCATTCTTAAGATACTTTACCAAGAAGAATATGTTTCAGCTCCATCCATGTAAACATAAAAGAAGTAAAGTCTCCATCTTTTTTATGGCTGCATAATATTCCATGGTGTACATATACCACAATTTATTAACCCATTCATGGGTTGATGGACACTTGGGTTACACCCATGACTTGGCAATTATGAATTGGGCTGCAGTAAACATTCTGGTGCATATATCTTTGTTGTAAAATGATTTTTAGTCATCTGGATATATACCTAGTAGAGGAATTGCAGGATCAAATGCCCGGTCTACTTTAGTTCCCTAAGTGTTCTCCAAACTTCTTTCCAAAAGGAATATGTTAGCTTGCATTCCCACCAGCAGTGCAGAAGTGTTCCCTTTTCTCCACATGCACACCAACATCTGTAGTTTTAGGATTTTTTTTTTCTCTGCAATTTTTTTGGCCAGGGCTGGATTTGAACCCACCACCTCTGGCATATGGGGCTGGCGCCCTACTCCTTTGAGCCACAGGTGCCGCCCTGTTTTGGGATTTTATTATGTGGGCTACTCTTACTGGAGTTAGATAATATCTCAAAGTGGTTTTGATTTGCATTTCTCCGATGATTAAGGATGATGAGCATTTTTTCATGTCTCTGTAGGCCACATACCTGTCTTCTTCAGAGTAGCTTCTGTTCAAGTCTTGCTTACAATGAAATGGGATCACTTGTTCTTTTCTTATTAATTGGTTTGAGTCTTTGTGGATTCTAGTTATCAAACCTTTGTCAGAAACATAACCTGCAAATATCTTCTCCCATTCTGAGGGCTGTCTGCTTGCTTTACGTACTGTGTTCTTGGCTGCGCAAAAGCTGTTTAGTTTGATCAATCCCAGTAATATATTTTTGGTGTTGCTTTCAATGGCCAGGGGGTCCTCCTCATAAAATATTTCCCCAGTCCAATTTCTTCAAGTGTTTTCCCTGCACTCTCACCAAGTATCCTAATAGTTTCATGTCTTAAGTTTAAATTTTTTATCCAATGAGAATCAATTTTTCTTAATGGTGAAAGGTGTGGGTCCAGTTTTAGTCTTCTACAATTTGCCAGCCAATTCAACCAGCACCATTTGTTACATGGGAAATCTTTCCTCCAATTTATGTTTTTGATAGGCTTACCAAATGGTGAGAAGTGGCTGGGTTCATGTCTTGGTTCTCTATTCTGTTCCATACATCTACCCCTCTATTTTTGTGCTAGTACCATGCTGTTTTGGTCACTATAGATTTATAATATAGCCTGAAGCCTGGTAGCATGATTCCTCCTGATTTGTTTTTATTTCTGAGTATGGGAATAAGCTCCTCCTTGAAAGTTTGATAGAATTCTGGTGTGAAGCCATCTGGACCAGGGCATTTTTTTGTTGGAAGAGTTGTTTTTTTTTTTTTTGAGACAGAGCCTCAGGCTGTTGCCCTGGGTAGAGAGCTGTGGCATCACAGCTCACAGCAACCTCCAACTCTTGGGCTCAAGTGAGTCTCCTGCCTCAGCCTCCCAAGTAGCTGGGACCACAGGCACCCGCCACAATACCTGGCTACTTTTGGTTGCAGCCATCATTGTTGTTTGGCAGGCCCAGGCTGGATTCAAACCTGCCCTCTGAGGTGTATGTGGCTGGCACCTTAGCCTCTTGAGCCACAGGCACTGAGCCTTTTTGGAAGAGTTTTTATTGTTTCTTTAATCTCAGTGCTTGAAATTGGTCTGTTCAGGAGCTCTATTTCTTCCTGGCTAAGTCTAGGGAGAGGGTGTGATTCCAAATATTGATCCATTTCCTTCACATTGTCAAATTTCTGGGCATAGAGTTTCTGGTATTATTCAGAGATGATCTCTTATATCTCTGTGACATCAGTTGTTATTTCCCCTTTATCATTTCTGATTGAGGTTACTAGAGATTTTACTTTTTTATTTCTGGTTAGTATGGCCAAAGGTTTATCCATTTTATTTATTTTTTCAAAAAACTAACTCCTGTTTCATTAATTTTCTGAATGATTCTTTTGTTTTCAGCTTCATTGATCTCTGATTTGATTTTGGATATTTCTGTTCTTCTGCTGGGTGCAGGCTTCTTCTTTTCCAATTCCATAAGATGGCTTGTGAGTTTGTTGATGTGCTCTCTTTCTGTTTTTTGAATGTAGGCATCTAAACTTTTAAATTTTCCTTTCAGAACTGCTTTTGCAGTATCCCACAGGTTTTGGTAGCTTATGTCTTCATTGTTGTTATGCTCAAGGAAGTTAATGATTTCCTCTTTTATTTCTTTCTGCACCCAACTGTCATTCAACAGAAGGTTGTTTAGTTTCCAGGCCTCTGTGTGGGATTGAATGTTTTTGTTGGAGTTGAGTTCCACCTTTAGTGCCTTGTGGTCTGAGAAGATACAAGGTAAAATTTCAATTCTTTTGATTCTGTTGAGGTTTGTTTTGTGTCCTAGGATATGATCAATTTTTGAGAATGTTCCATGGGGCAATGAGATGAATGTATTCTTTATCTTTGCGATGGAGTGTTCTATGTAGATATCTATGTCTATCAAGCAGAGTTGTTCTAGGGTCTCATTTAAGTCCCTTATATCTTTGTTTAATTTCTGTTTTGAGGATCTGTCCAGCTCATTAAGAGTAGCGTTAAAGTCCCCTGTTATTATGGTGTAATAGGATATCATGTTGCTCAGACTGAGTAAGGTCGGTTTCAAGAATCTGGGAGCATTTAAGTTGGGTGCATAAATATTTAGAATTGAAACGTCTTGTTGTATTTTTCCCTTGACCAAACCTGGCCTCAGCCAAACTGCAACCAAAAATATAGCCAATGTTGTGGCGGGCGCCTGTAATGTTAATTTTATCACTTGATTAAGATGATGAGTGTCCACAAGGTTTCTTCAGTGTAGAGTTAATAAACATTTCATATTTACTAGTAAGTAATCACTAAGTACTTTGTAGGGAGATACTCTAGAACTATGTAAATATTCCATTCCTCATCAAATTTTCACTGACCAACTTTGGCATTTGTTGACAGTTTTTTCTGAATCAGTTATTGTGACAGTTACTAAATGATGGTTTGTTTGTTTTTTTAATTCTATCACTCCATTGAAGGGTAGAACTCCTTCTACATACACATTTATTTATTTATATCATGTGAATCCATAGACTTAATTTGCTCAGAGTTACAGTTAATCACTGATATTCTTTATGTTGCTTCTCAAACTGTCCCAGATTTGGCCTGTGGAAACTCCTACATACTAGCTCCTGTGCCATTTTGGAATGGTCCCATCATTCTCTTAGCACTTCCTTACATTTGGCAAAAGCACTATGGTCCAGGCACATCTTGTGCCCCAGCCTTGGAGTCAGCTTCAAGGAGCCCTGGTGCCTTTTAATATAGTGTTAAGGTGGTGTTTACAGACTAATATGTGGATGGTAGGTGTGCTGATTTCTACCTAGGTGCCATTGTTTCCAGATTCTCTTGAAGGACTGAGGTAAGAAGTGTCTATAGGTATATGTTGTGTATCTGTGTGTGTGTGAAAAACATCAGTTCAAACCAATATCTCTAATTCTAATTCAACACCACGGATTTATTCTGGCCATCTCCCTTTCTGTATGTTTAACTCCTTTAGTTATTTGTCTACTTATTTGCTTACCTCTTGCCCTTCCTGGATACTCTGACTGAAATCTTAGCCCTGATGAAGAAGAGGAGGATATTATTTTCCTTTAATTAAAGTGAGTTCAGAAAGATACTTGTGGTAGTTAACTCCTGGGAGAGACTGGGCAGAAGGGATGCAGGAGAAGGACACTAACTTTTTAATGTATATCCTTTAGTACCGTTTGCATTTTTTACACTATGTGCTTTTGTTAATAAAACCTATCCAGGAAGATCAATGTTTGAAATACAGTAATTTCAGGATCTTTGTTTTCACAGTGTGCGTTTACTTAGCTGTTCCCTCCTACATTGCCTAGGGGAGAGTTTGGAGTCGCCATTCTTTCCTTAAGCGTATTTGGCTCCTTTCTGTCTTTTAGGAAACAACACTTGTTTCTATGGGAAGTGTTATTACTGCAGAGAAACAGAGCCAGCTTGTGCTGATGGAGATATAATGGAGGGATCTGTCACACTTTGGCTTCCAGATGTGTGGCCTTTGCAGAAACACCGACACCCGTGGGGCAGGACTTACCGAGAAGGCAAATTGGCCAGGTAAATGTTCCTGTGAGCCACTAATTCTCCCTGTGCCTGCCTGGCCAGGTGCCATCCCTGTATAGGACCCAGCAGTTCTGTCCAAGGATGCAAAGAACCATGGGGTCAGGGCAAACCCAGTAGGCGGGAACTCTGTCTTCTCTTTGTTTTTAACAGTGCCAGGTATAGTGTTGGCACTCAATAACCCTGGTGATGCTGCTTGCCTCCAGGTGGGAGTATGATGAGAGCTACTGTGATGCTGTGAAGAAAACGTCCCCTTATGATTCCGGCCCGCGCCTCTTGGACATTATCGACACAGCTGTCTTTGACTACCTGATTGGCAATGCTGACCGCCATCACTATGAGAGCTTTCAAGATGATGAAGGCGCTAGTATGCTCATCCTTCTTGATAATGCCAAAAGGTAGGGCCAACAAGACTGTTCCTTGTCAGTGAGGGCTTTCTTTGTATAAAAGGAGGACATTTTCACAGGTATCCTGGACAACATCCAACCCACAGTTGATAGAAGGTATTCTTTTTTCCAGTGGGGCCTTTGCTATTAACATCCATCCTTCTACCCTCAGACATCTCAAAAATGTAAAAAATGGAAAAGTGGTTCTTTCCAAGGGACTGAGTACTCTGTAAGCCTCTTCACAGACAACTTGAAACCAAGGCCTTTAGTTTGTTTCCTCCTATATCATTTATTCTTGGCTATGATGTTTAAAATCTTGAGAAGTACACATTTGATGGAACATGGAATTTATTTACTATTAAATTTATTCTCTTTAAAGATTCATGCAGTTGTTTGTTTGTTTGTTTGTTTGTTTGTTTTTTGGTTCATGCAGTTTTAACAATGAATTTGATAGGATGTTTTGCTATTTCTGTGCCAGCCTAGGCCCAAGCTTTCACTATCATGAGAAGAGCAGTTGCTTAGTGATTATATATAAAGACAAGTTACTTTTATCTTAAATACATTTATTCATTTTGAATAAAGAGAATGTCCTTTTTTTTTTTGGCCTAAGCTATTTTGGAGAACACATTTTATTATCATTTTGTACTCTGTATTCTCCATAGTGGCCAATTTAGTGTCACATGTTTAGTTACGGTTGATAAGTGTTTGCTAAATAGAATGCTTCCTTGGAGCCCAGAATTGTTCCGGCACTTGGTCGCTGCTGTTCATATTGGTTTGCTAGAAATAAGCTAAGACATGGCTTCTTTTTTTTTGAGACAGAGCCTCAAGCTATCACCATGGGTTAGAGTGCTGTAGCATCACAGCATACAGCAACCTTCAACTCCTGGGCCCAAGTGATTCTCCTGCCTCCACCTCCCAAGTAGCTGGGACTACAGGCACCTGCCACAACAGCCGGCTATTTTTTGGTTGCAACCATCATTGCTGTTTGGCGGGTCCGGGCTGGATTCGAACCTGCCAGCTCAGGTGTATGTGGCTGGAGCCTTAGCTGCTTGAGCCACAGGCGCCAAGCCAAGACGTGGCTTCTTGTCAAAGAGAGCTTGTGCAGCATTTACTAATGAGGCCATCATCTTATACTGAAAACAAGTGCTTCATGCCCCATGAAAGATGGTGACAGCCACAGAACATGAAAGGCAGCACATACTGCCTCTCTCACCCCTCATAGCAAAGCAGGTCATGGCCATTCTGCTATGTATGTTCCTTCCCAGCTTCCACGCTTGGCCTAGTGCACATCTGTAACCTAGATTCTCCCCTAGACTAAGTTAGATCACTCTGTGAATACACAATTCAGTAACACTCTGCTTTTTTTTTTTTTTTTGAGCACTCAGACATTGCTGAGTGCGCTGTTGTGTCCCATGAGCTAAAAGATTGTGAAAATCTTTATCCATACTTTAAAAAAAAACAAGCAAGTGTATTGTGATACGCATGATATTTGATATATCAAAATAGTGGTTGTTGTAGTCTATTTGTGCTACTATAGCAAAATACATTCGACTGGGCAATTTATAAACCACAGAAATTTATTGCTCATAGTTCTGGAATTGGGACAGTCTAAGGACCAGGTGCCAGTGGAGTCAGTATCTGGTGAGGGCCCATTTATCTTAGGTAGTGCCTTCTATGTGTAAGAAGCAATAAGCTCCCTCTGGCTTCTTTTATTAGGGCACTAGTCCCATTTGTGAGGGCTCCGCTCTGGGGATATAATCATCTCCCAAAGGCCCCATCTCTTACTTCTGTCGGAGTGGGGATTAGGTGACAACATGTGAATTTAGAGGGGACACAAACATTAGACCATAGCATTTGCCTTTGCTTTATATTATTGGAGGACCTACTGTACTGAGGGCTACCAGACTGTCCAGCTATTACAGTGAGCTTCTGGGAAAAGAGTGGAAGGTTGACAGACTCTGCAGCATCAGTTCCTTTCTGACTCTGAAATTCCTGCTAAGATCATTTATGCACCTGTTTTGAATTAATGTTTCTTCAGCCTCTGTGAACAGTTTCCCAATTTGAATTGCCCTTATACTTACTTGTAAGGGAATGGGATATTGGTAATTTTATAGTAGAACAAGTATAACTTCTTTTTATAAGTAATGGCCATCTGCTTATTTGTGAGAAACTAATATGAATAGAATTTTTTTCTTTCCCTATGCCTTAAAACTTTTTCAGCCTGAGGGGTTCCAAGTTCTCCCTTTGTTCTATGTCTACACTGTGTTTACTGTGGTTATGCTCCAGCTCCTTGCAATATCTTGACAGGAAAAAGGGTCCTTATAAATGAGTATATTTGTAGTTAGATACTTCAGTACAGGCTGTTAGGAATCCTGTGTCTAATTGGTCATGCCCAGCTTGTTTTCAATGTAAGTGATTTGAGCTGCTTGAGCATGAAATTATCTAGGATCACATTTGGTCTTATAGAATTTGTTGTTGCTGTAAGGCTAAGAAGGGAACTGATACTGCCACCTAATTCACTAAGTTTTAACTTAATTTTCAGCTTTGGGAACCCCTTGCTGGAGGAAAGAAGCATCCTTGCCCCTCTCTATCAGTGTTGCATGTAAGTTATGCACAGCAAATAGCATGTGCCTGCATTGCCTGCCTTTCTAGGCTCAGGTAACAGTACATTGATTTTCTTGGCCTTGAAACTTTCTGGTACCTGAGCAGTGCTTATCGTACTTTTCCAACTCAGAACCCCTGGAGATTTTGAGATGAGGGATCAGGGAAAGGTGGAGGCAGGTAACCCAAAGCTCAGAATTCATTTCAAATTTTGTGTGAGTAGAAGTTTGTAGTCTGTTGAGTAATACATACCTATGTTTGGTTTAATATTAGACTATAGTCATTCCCCCCATACCCACCCCCACCAAAAAATTAAAGAGTCTAGTAAAATCTGTATCCCTGGTTACTGTACCTGGTTTACCTGTAGTTTCAAGTCCTCTTACTTACCTACCACATTCCACCTGGTATATGCAAATCTCAATTTGAAATTACCTGAATCAAAGGTAACTTTTCTGGGCTTGGCACCCATAGCCCCATAAGGGCACCAGCCACATACACCCAGGCTGGCGAGTTCAAACCTGGCCTGGGCCAGCTAAACAGCAATGAAAACTGCAGCAAAAAAAATAGCCAGGTGTTGTGGCAGGCACCTGTAGTCCCAGCTACTTGGGAGGCTGAGGCAAGAGAATCGCTTAAGCTCAAGAGTTTGAGGTTGCAGGCGGTGCCTGTGGCTCAGTGAGTAGGGCATCAGCCCATATACTGAAGGTGGCCAACCCCGGCCAAAACTGCAACAAAAAAATAGCTGGGTTTTGTGGCAGGTGCCTGTAGTCCAGCTACTCGGGAGGCTGAAGCAAGAGAATCACCTAAGCCCAGGAGCTGGAGGTTGCTGTGAGCTGTGTGACACCATGGCACTCTACCAAAGGCGATAAAGTAAGACTCTGTCTCTTAAAAAAAAAAGAGTTTGAGGTTGCTATGTGCTATGACACCACAGCACTGTACTAAGGGTGACATAGTGAGATGCTATTTCAAAAAAAAAAAAAAAAAGATACAGACTATATTACTAGAGACAGATAGAGACATTTAATAATGAAAGTGAATCAGTATATCAAAAATATATAACAATTGGGTGGCGCCTGTAGCTCAGTGGGTAGGGCGCAAGCCACATACACCCAGGCTGGTGGGTTCAAACCTGGCCTGGGCCAGCTAAATAGCAGTGACAACTGCAACAAAAAAAATAGCCAGGCGTTGTGGTACCAGGTACTTGGGAGGCAAGAGAATCACTTAAGTCCAAGAGTTTGAGGTCTCTGTGAACTATGATGCCACAGCACTCTACCAAGGGCGACATAATGAGACTCTTGTTTCCAAAAATAAAAACTCTACATTAGAGAACAAAGAAATTGAAAGTAAATTAAGAAAATGAGATAAAGACTGGGCTCTCAAAAGCTCCTTTTCAAATTATCATCCCTGGTATAATTTTAAAGCCTGCACATCAAGAATCCACAGGGGCTCAGAGCCTGTGGGTCAAGCGGCTAAGGCGCTAGCCACATACACCTGAGCTGGTGGGTTTGAATCCAGAATCCAGCCAGGGCCTGCCAGATAACAATGATGGCTGCAAGCAAAAAAAAAAAAAAAAAAAATAGCCAGGCGCCTGTAGTCCGAGCTAGTTGGGAGGTAGAGTCAGGAGAATCACTTGAGCCCAGGAGTTGGAGGTTGCTGTGAGCTGTGATGTGAAAGCACTCTACACAGGGTGATAGCTTGAGTCCCTATCTCAAAATAAAGAAAGAATTGACTGGGGACCCACCTTGCAGGGCTATTCCAAAGAGCAAGTCCAGGAACAACACTTATTATTGGTCAACCCCTAGAAACAGTCATGCTGCATAAGACTGCCCCTCCTAGCAAAATTGGTCTGTTTTTCTTTTCTTTCTTTTTTTAATAGCAACAAAATTCTGCAACCCTTAAGTTGACTTCGTTAATGTTGGGAAGCAATAATACATACAATCAAAATATGTGCCTTTATCTTTGAAGGGGATGTTTTTGTAGTAATAATCAATTTTATGGATGCCACGGCACTCTACCCAAGGCAACGGAGTGAGACTCTGTCTCAAAATAAAAAAAAAAAATCCTCTTTAGTTGGTGTCTTAATCCATTTTGTGTTGCCATAACTGAGTACCACACAGACTGGGCAATTTATAATGATCTGCAATTTATTGGCTCACAATAATAAGTTCAATATCAAGGTGCCAACATCTGGCCTTCTTGGAGAGCGCTCATGGCCTAATGTCCTCTGAAAGGTCCTACTTCTTAATACTGTTACAATGGCAATTAAATTTCAAAATGAGTTTTAGAGGGAACAAACATTCAAACCATAGCAGTTGGTGAAATAATTAAGGAAAACGGGTACTTTAAAATAACTTTTCTATTTTTAACATTGGTAGATGTTTTCTAAAATTCGGTAACATATGCAGAATTAAGTTAAAGTTACCATTGACCTCTGAGGATACTGTCCTGTTAACATTGTAGTATACTTCATTATGGTTGGGTGTGTGTGCTTTATTTTCCCACAAATTTAGAGTAAAATAGGTTTTTTTCCTCCATCCTTTTCCCCCAGCATTATATCATGGGCATTTCCCATGCCACTGAATTTTCAAAACTGTTTAATGGCTGCATATGGTATATCTCTTTAATGAATAAGCCATAATGTAACTATTTCCCAATTATTGAACATTCAGGTTCACATATTTCCTATCAGAAACAGCACTGCAGTGAACATGTGTGAATCTTTGTGTATATGTCTGATTAATTATCCAGGAAGAAGTATCAAAATGTGGTAATGTGGCATACTCATATAATAGAGGTAATTCTAAAACAAATGAGTTTTTGGTTAAAATATTTTACATTATTTTTTTACCTTTGCCTGCCAAGCAGCCTTTAAACTCCATTTGATAGAGGTTTTATGTAACTTGTCCTAAAACTTTTTCTTCCAGCATTCGAGTTTCTACCTGGAACAGACTGAACTACCTAAAGAATGGTGTCCTCAAGTCTGCCTTAAAATCTGCCATGGCCCATGACCCCATCTCCCCTGTGCTCACCGAGCCTCACCTGGACGCAGTGGACCAGCGGCTCCTGAGTGTCCTGGCCACCGTGAAGCAGTGCACTGACCAGTTTGGGATGGACACTGTGCTGGTGGAAGATAGGATGCCTCTCTCCCACTTATAATTCTCAACATAAAATAAGTGAAACTTCTTTTTACAAAGATAGAGAAACAGCACAACAATTCCAGGTGGTATGAGATGGATTGGAAATGGCCAACAAGCAAGTTCTGGTGATAGGGAACAGGGTGGCCTCAGATGTCTTTGGTGTTTTTGGTAGTAGATGCTGATGCAAGACTGCAAGTTTCTGAGCCCAGAGATGTACCTGCTGAGTCCCATGACCTCCCTCGCAGTTGCTCATCCTAGTAATGGACATCGTAGTTAGTCTTTATTCTGATGCCAAAGGACAAACAGGTGTGACATTTGGATAGGTGAATGGGAAGGTTGGTTCTGGAGTGTATGTTTGGAGTTGAATCTTGCAGTCCTTTCTCCACATCTGTGGACTTTGTGGAAACACGTTTTAATCTCTTACTTCATTTTTTTTTCTCCCACCAGTACTAGTCAAATCAGAAAGCTTGCTGCCTCCTACAGCGTGACAGCAAATAACACCTTGTGTTCTATTAAGCCAAAATAGCATGCTCTGCTAAAGGGGATATGGTTCTAAGAAAGAATCAGAGGGAAGGGCTGAAGCAGGAAGATGTTCAGGCCTTCAAACAGTTGGCTAATACTGTTTTGTTGATTTTAGAGGAGAAAAGAAGAGAGAGACCCACTTGGTGGAACCAGAATCAGGGAGCGATTGAATTAGTGCAAACAGATTCCCCTATATTTGGGTTCTTAAAGTAGGTAAAAAGCAAACATGACTTTGTACCTAAGTAAAATCTGCATTTTCACAGTCATGTCCAGATTAATCAAAAATTTGTCTCTAGAGAAAATACTTTTATAACCCAAGCATGATTCTTTTATCTAATATTTTACTCAAAGCAGGGAAATCCTTTCTAAATTGACAGAGTTAACTGAAATAATATCTTGAATGACAGGTTCCCTGTAATCTCTGCCATCCTCATTTCCCTTCTGAAATGAATTTCCACCCTTGCCTTTAAGGTATCTGGTCACTGGAGCTGCTGTTCTCAAGATATTGGCCACCCTGTTTGCACCTTTCTTGTAAGGAAAGGCTACTTACTTCTACAAATGAGAGGGTACACCCTCGAGGTGGCAGGACTTAACCTTGCAGTTGGGCCGTGTAGAAGACTGTAAACAAAGACTAAGCCTTCTGAGCCTTGACATTAAGGAGGTTACCAGAAAGAACTTTAAGATTTTGATTTATGTCAAATCCTTATTTCCATATTTAGTCTTATTTGGAGTTCTGAAGCCATCATGTACTATTATGCCCATCTGCTCTTAGCATTCCCAAACTTCAGGTTGCTAAAACACAGTTTTTGTTCTGTGTTCTGACCAGTTGTAGTAAAATACAGGGCCAGAGGGGGACTGGCCTGGTTTGCCCACTCCCCATGAACTACCCATCTTGTCGAGGAACTGTTCTAGTTTTGCATTTCTGCCAGATACTGATATTTAAACAGTGTGGTTGAACAAATTTAATGCCACCCATTGGAGACTAGTTTTAGGCAACCACTCTTAAAAAATCAGGTTCAGAATTTATTCCCCAACTTTTTCACATTGAAAGATAATTGAGTAACCCATAACTACTATAAAATAGCGTGAAATTAGGAATTTTTTAAAATATACATTTGAGATGAACACAATAGTAGGCTGAGCTTAAAAAGGATATTGAATTTAAGAAGATAGATATTAAATACAAAACGCTAAATTAGGGTTAACAAAAGAAGGCATTGATTTCTTTTTTTTTAAACACTTCAAATGATTGGGATTTCAGTTTTAGGGCTACTTGCTATGTGTGTCCAGAGAAGTTCATAATTGGTCATCATGTTTGTGCCTTTCTTATGAGAAAAGGCAGTTCTTTTTTATAGATGAGAGTGTACACTGTACAGATGGCCAGACTTATTTGTGATTTGGGCCATGCAAAAGACTTGGAAACAAAGATTTTTAAGCCTCTGGGGCTTGCAGTTAAGGAGGTTACCAGGAAGAGCCTTAAGATTTTGGAGGCAAGAGATAGTAGGAAGGATGTCAGCTCTCTTACTTGAGAGAACACAAGTAAATACGGATTTGCGTTCTTTAAAACACATGATGCCTTTAGTATGCCACACTGTCATGAGTAAGAACTGTTCTCAAACTGGGATCTTCATTCACAATGTTAAAGGCCAAAAATTCTGCTAAGGAAAAGCATAGGAGGGAATGCTGCTTTAAAAATGGTTTCATCCTTTTCATCAAAGCATTCACAGAAAATGTGTTCTTTCATTCTCTTCCCTATTTTTAAACTCATTGATATTAAAAGATTTTTTGATCCACAGCAGTTAAAGGTAGAATTAAGCTAACATAGTGGTGTGGGCATGGCACTAAGAAAAAGGAAAAGTGTTTTAGGCAGATCTTGGAGAAAACCAACAATAAGCTTACAGCCCTAAAACTCGGAAACACTAAATTCTTTTTGAAAAATAAGGTGGATCTCTTTTTTAAAAAATTTTCGAACACTGTTCTCTTTAGTTTATTTATTAGAGTCTAAGGCTGTTGCACTCAAGTCATGGGAGGGGTTTTGGTAGCTCTAAGTTAGGTGTGCCACCCAAACATCCAAAAGTAGATGTGGATACACTTTTTATATTATAACTAATTGCCATTTCCTGCCCTCCTCTCACTTAAAAATGTTTATTACAAAATTTGAAGTTTAGAAGTTTCTAGAACTGTTCTTTAATATGAGACTGTATTGTGGGTTTGGAAGGGGGTATAAATAATCTTGTGTGCAAAACAAATTGGATCTGATTTGCTCAGAGTATTGGTCAATAATGTATTATTAGTAACACATTTCTCCATGTTTGCACTCAGGGTTAATATATCAAATGAAATTTAAGAAGGAAATTAAAGAATTCAGATTTCATTTCATTTTGGGAAAGATGAATTCTTTACATGGCATTGTCTTTCAAAGACATTTATCTTTTCCTTTATTTAAAAAAAAAATGCCTTGGCCACCCCTACCCATCTACCATATTCTTTCAGCCTGCCTTCTCCATCATCTGTGTGTTCTTTGGTGACCAGTAATTGACCACACCTTGATGGTAAGGCAGCACATATCATTGAGCTATCTTATGATTCCTCCTGTGAGCTTGAGCTTCAGGAAACATGAGTAAAGGTATATGTGTATGTATATAGTTGTTTATGTATTCTAGCAAGAAAACTATATTTATTTTGGCACAGGGGACACTGCTTAACACTGCTGAAGGACTTGAAGCTAGTGAAAGGTTCTCGGTCTCTTAAGAGTGGACCCGACGTGACATAAAGACCATTCATTCAGCAAACAGCTACTGAGCAACTCTGGTGTTCCAGCACTGGCTAACCATACCAGTGAAGCAGGCAGACCTGATGAAGTTTATTGTACAGGGAAGGCCAGTTTTTCTCCTTTAATTGTGGGTAGTGAAAAGACAGGGGATGGGTACTGTACCACCACAGGTTTTAGGAACTAAGGTGTTCCTCACACAATGTTGGAGGAAACTAGGAATAACTTACTGGGAAACTTAATTTATTTGCTTAAACAGGAAGTGTAAGACCTTCTGTTTTGATCTGCCAAGGATTTCGTCTCAGAACTGTTGCATAAATGGAGGTTATATCTGGTAAAACACCAAACAAGACAGATAAACATCTAAATTTCTAATGTGTTCAATGGGTTTCAATTCTGAAAAAGAATATGAATAAAGATTTTAATTAATATTGATGTATCATCTTTTCCTCTTAATCTTTTTCCCCTCCTTTCAGCATATTTCCAGTGTTACTTTTATAAATTTCTTACCTGTTGTGTTTAGGAACAGAGAAGATTACATATTTCATAATGAAACTTCAACAGGGATTGTTTCATAGTATCTGATAGATATGACCTTTATCTTCCCTCCCCAGTCTTCAAAAGGTTCCTATCTTGGGGATGGTCATGCCTGTAATCCTAGCACTCTGGAAGGCTGAGGTTGGAGGATCCCTTTAGCTCAGGAATTGATAGCAGCCTGAACAGGAGAGAGACTCTATCTCTACTAAAAATAGAAATCTTAGCTGGGCGTGGTAACATACGCCTGTAGTCCCAGCTACTCACTACTTGGGAGCCTGAGGCAGGAGGATTATTTGAACTTTGGAGGCTGAGGTGGTTGTGAGCTAGGCTGATACCACAGTGCTCTAGTCTGGGACAGCACAGAGAGAGACTTTGTCTCAAAAAGAAAAAAAGTTCATACCAGGTTGTAACTGCACCAACATTTTCCATAGGATCATTCTTAAGTGCTTTTTCTTTTCTTTTTTTTTTTTTTTTTTTGAGACAGAGCCTTAAGCTGTCCCCCTGGGTAGAGTGCCATGGCTTCACAGCTCACAGCAACCTCCAACTCCTGGGCTCAAGCGAGTCTCCTGCCTCCGCCTCCCAAGTAGCTGGGACCACAGGCGCCCTCCACAATGCCTGGCTATTTTTTGGTTGCAGCCGTCATTGTTTGGCGGGTCCAGGCTGGGGATTCGAACCCGCCACCTTAGGTGTTGTACGTGGCTGGCGCCTTAGCCGGTTGAGCTATAGGCGCCGAGCCAAGTGCTTTTTCTTTCTTTCTTTCTTTTTTTTTTGGTAGAGACAGAGTCTCACTTTATCATCCTTGGTAGAGTGCTGTGGCATCACAGCTCACAGCAACCCCCAACTCCTGGGCTTAGGTGATTCTTTTGCCTCAGCCTCCTGAGTACCTGGGACCACCGGCAACTGCCACAGTGCCTGGCAATTTTTTGTTGCTGTTGCAGTTTGGCGGCGGCCGGCTTTGAACCCTCCACCCTTGGTATATGGGACCAGTGTCCTACCGACTGAGCCACAGGCGCCACCCCTTAAGTGCTTTTCCTATATTTAGTGATTAACTCCATTTGTGAGCTGCTGCAGAGGAAAATAATTATGAATCTTGAAGAACCTGTTAACATAATACCATAAAGACAGGAAGAGAAGGCCAGTTTATAATTCTTAGAACATGTAGGCTTTTAATTTTTGAAATGGAAATCCAGCATTATAAACTTCAACCAGGCAACTGAAGAGAGTTCTCAAGATTTTATTTACAGCATATTTGTATAGTTTTTGTCTTTTGTACTTGAATACATGTGGGAAGCTGAAACCTGGTCCATACATCTCACTGACTCACCACATTCAGACTCCTCCCCAGCCTACAATTCGAGATTCCTTTTCTCCTCAAGCATATCAAAACTGGAATTAGAGCTGAGAGAGGCAGCTCAGAGTGGCGAGAGTGGGAGGAGGAGTCGGTTACTAGGTAGTTTTTTACTTAAAAAACTGATTCCTAAAAAAAATTATTTGCCTATAAAACCAATTTTTAGTAGCCCTCGTTTTGTAAAATATACAAGAATGGGCATCACCACCAGTTTTCCATGGGTGGGGTTTTGTAAAGTAAGTTCAGTATAAACCCCAGAGCAGAATGGTATTAAATCACAATTATGTGAGATGTTTGGTTTTACTTCAGTAAATATTTGGGCATTGTACTGCAGGTTGTGGATGCCACCAAGATGATGGGGACTGTCCCTTCCCTCAAAGAGCTCAGTCTAGTCCTGGCATATGAGAACTGCTTGTGAGGCCCAAATGCCTCAGGACTGAGATAACTACAACACTGAGTGGAAATAAGCAGCAGGGAAGGATCTCTCAGAGGGAGACCAGACCTACGCTAAAGAAGAGGCTGATCCAGGCTGACAGGCAGCGCTGTGTGTGCAGAAGGTGCAGTGCCTCCTGGGCTTGTAATCTGTTTCACTACCTGGGTCACCAGAAATATATATCCCTCCAGGGGGTTCCCGGGGTCTTCATCAAGAAAACGTGGTGTGCCCCGTCTCTTGAAAGGACACGCTCAGTCCACTGTGATGCTTCACATGCTCTGTGGCATAGATGTTAAAGGGATCCGCTGACACGTAGATGAACCATAATACATTCATTTTGTTTTCATGTACCAGATTGATTTATTTATTCAAAGACTGTTTTCAAGGCAAATGGTTCTGACTGCCTTCAGCAGGGTGGGGAAGATGTCTATTGTAAAGCTTTACAATTCAGTACCATTCAGATGACCTCAGTAAAGGTGTTGTGTGCCATTTTCCCTCACAGAGACCTTAAAGTGCAGAATTTGATTCAGTAGGTCTGGTGCCTGACATTCTGCATTTCTAACAAGGTGCAGGCATTGCTAGTGCCAGGGTCGTTCGACCACACTTAGAATAATGCTTGCTAAGGAATCATAGATGGCTGTAGTTTTCACAACAGCCTCTAGATGTCCCCATTTCCCACGAGATTTTGCTCCTATAACTTCACAACAAGCAGAACTCCAAGCCCTGAAACTGAAATGTTAGCAATTTATTGAAATACTCAAAAGACTTGTCTAGAAATTTGTTTGGATTTATTGCTTCTATGTGGAACTAAGTCTCTGGGGAAAAAATGTTTACCTTTTTTTAAAGGGAAATTTTGAAATCAAGATGGTTGTCTTAAGAATTTCCATGAAATGCTAAATCTAAATTAGAACATCTCAGAAATTAGCAGTTAGCGGCACATGAAAGGTACACATAGAGTGGTAATTCTTTACACTAAGTTGTGTTTTTTTTTTTCTGAGACAAAGGTTCACTTTGTCACCATCCATAAGAGTGCAGTGGCATCAAAACTTACAGTAGCTTCAAACTCTTGGGCTCAAGTGATCCTCTTGCCTCAACCTCCCAAGTTGCTGGGACAACAGGCACCCACCACAAAAACCCAGCTATTTTTATTTTTATTTATGTATTTATTTGAGACAGAGTATTCCTTTGTCACCCTCAGTAGAGGTACAGTGCCATGTCATAGCTCACAGCAACCTCAAACTCTTGGGCTCAAGTAATCCCCTTGTCTCAGCTGGGACTACAGGTGCCTGCCACAATGCCGGCTATTTTTAGAGATAGGGTCTCGCTCTTGCTCAGGCAGGTCTGGAACTCTGAGCTCAGGTGATTCACCCGCCTCAGCCTCCTAGAGTAGTAGGATTACAGGCATGAGCCTGGTGCCCAGGCCCATTACACTGTCTTAAAACCAGATTGTGTTAATAAATACTGTTACCATTAGCAATTTATCACCATGAATTCACTCATAAATTTCATTATTAACTAAAGCCATTCAAGCTTCCTGTGTAGACTACCAAGAGCCAGGTGTTATGCCCAAAAGTTCCACAAAGACCACACTGGCAAGCAAACTGAATTCACAGCAGAGTCCCTTTATTGGAGACCCGGCAGGCAACTGCCTCATACTCAACACGGGTTCAGAGAGCAGCCCGAGTTGTGTAGCTCTGGTTTTTATAGGGTAAAACTTTTTTGGGGGGGGGGCAGGCAAGCATTATGCAAAAATTGCAGTTCGGTTAGTCATTTTACACAATACTGTGATCATGAGAGTGATTAGTGATTTTTACTAATTAGTGATTTAGTGACAAAACAGGTACAAACCACAACGTCCTAAGGGGAATGCAGGGAAGGGAACTTATAAGTAACAGTCATGGCAGGTGAAGGGTAACCCGGCTGAAGAAACACATTCTGGAAATAGCCATCTCAGTATCATGGCCAGCAGCCTTAATGAAGAACAAGAAGGAAGCAGAATCACTTATGTGAAAGGAGACCTTTTTGCATGCCCCAAAACAGACTCTTTAGCCCACTGTATCAGTGAGGATTGTCGCATGGGTGCTGGGATAGCTGTTCTCTTCAAGAAGAAATTTGGAGGGGTG